>JAJIBD010006059.1:0-85495 GCA_021461705.1 Cryptotis parvus
TGATGACCTGAACAAACAATTTGAGCTCTTCATGTTCCTGGAGCAAGCAGATGCCATTGGGCTATACTAGCACATGACAGGACGTATGGAGATGTTACTGGTGCCCACTCGAGCAAACTGATGAACAACGGGAAGATAATTGACAAGTGATCATTGTTCAGGTGTGTAGATACTTTGCCCATTATGACTCTTAGTGAGGTTACATGGTTTAGTAGTATGTCAACGGTCATGATTTACTGACTTACTGTGTGGCTCCTTCCACCAAAGAGCCTGCTCTCCCTCTACTGCTGGCTCAGCCTCCTTTCAATTATCAGAGTCTAAGGTGTTGCTTCCATTGGTAGTACCTATCCCTACACTGTTTCTTTATACACTACAGATGAGTGAGATTATCCAATATTTATCTTCTCTTTTTGACTTATGTTTCCTAACATGGCACTCTCTCATTCTGACCATGTTGGAGCAAGATGCAAGATTTCATATTTCCTGATAATGCTAAACTAGAACTGAGTATTGAAAGTAGATAAAGGGATATGCATGATAACTCCTCAATACATGTTTTGCAAACCACAATATACAAAAAGGAGAGAGAGAGAGAAAGAGAGAGAGAGAGAGAGAAGAAAAGTGCCTGCCATAGAGGCAGGTATGGTGGGGTAGAGAAGGGACAAAGGGGATGTTGGTGATGGGAAATGGGCACTGGTGGAGGGATGGGTGCTGAAACATTGTAGGACTGAAATGCAACCATAAACAGCTTTGTAATTTTCTAATCCATAGTGATATAATTAAAAAAAAATTTCATATCTCCTTAGAGCTGTGTTTAAAGGTATCACAATTTTCTTATCCAGTCTTCTGCTAGTCTCTTAGATTGTTTCCAGGTTATGGCAGTGAACCTAGGAGTGCATTGAAATTTTTGAATAAGTGCTCTATTCTTAAGATACAGATACCAAGGACGGGGCAGAATCATATGGTACTTCTGTTTTCAATTTTGGAACTGTCTCCAGACTATTTCCCATGGAGATTGAACCAGTCTACAATTTCATCAACCATAAATGAAGGTTCCTTTACACCATAATAACCCTGTCAGCACTGGTTGTTTCTGCATTTTCTCTATGTGCTGTTTTCACTGATGTGAGGTGAGATCCCACTGCCATTTTAATTTATATTTTTACCATCATTATGTACCTGATGACCATCTGTAAATCTTCTTTAGAAAATGTCGGTTCAATTTTCCCTGTTTTCTAACGGAGTTGTTTGTATGCTGTTTAGTTTTTGGAGTGCTTGATCTATCTTAGCTATTCACTCTGTTTAGGTATCTGAAAGACTAAACACTCTGTTTATGTATCTGTTTAGGTATATCTATGTGAATATTTTCTCCATTTAGTGGGTATGTTTTTATTTTAGCCATAGTTTCTTCCACAGTACAGACGCTTTCTGGTTTGTTGGAGTACCCTCTATTTTATGTATGCTTTTGCTTTCTATGCCAATGGAGTCAAATTATTGAAGGCAGAGGCCAGAGCGATAGCGCAGCAGGGAGGGCATTTGTCTTGCACATTGCTCACCTGGATTCTATCCCTGGCATCCCACATGGTCCCCTGAGCACTGCCAGGAGTAATTCCTCAGTACAGAGCCAGGAGTAACCCCTGAGCATAACCAGTATGACCCAAAAAGAAAAAATATATATTTAAGGCAGAGAAATCTTCCTTCTAGCATGCAAGCTAGCTGCTCTTCAGTTCCCTGTTACTCCCAGTGTCCTGTTCTCCTGGACACCTGTCAACCCACAGTCCCTGAATTCTTCATCACTGACTCTGAAGAATACAGACTGATGACATGCACTTCTTGAATAGGTCAGCTAAACTATGTCGTTGTCCCGATCAGCCATTCTGATAAAAAAAAACTTAGTGGTGGAGAAGTTGAAATTATTGCTTTGTTTCTGGCTTAGAAATCCCGGTCTAACTTGAAGGGAGATTCATTCAGCTACATGAGGAAAGTTTTTTAAATAGACTGGGAAATGGAAAGAAAGATGATACAGGGACCCATGGGGAAACTCAAGGAAGGGCTTGATTTTATTTTTTGCAGTATCAGTGAGTGAACCCGGGATTTCATACATGTGCAGATTTCATACATGTCCAGTAGTGAGGTGGCCCCCAGGACTCCAAAGAACCATTCTGCCAGTGTCTTTACCCCCTAAAGTAGAACATACCCAGAATTACTAAGTGCCCCAGTGCCTGTGGGCAGTCGAGTAGCTAAGCTGGGGCTAGGGACTAAACATCTAGCCTGTAAGAGCATCAGATCAATAACCTGAATACTTAGAACAGGATACCATTAGCCTGGAACTTCCAGCTCCTTGACGATGAAACCATCTCTCAGCCTTGAATGGAAAAGTGAAGCATGTTGCTGAACTAGTTTGTTCCCTCTTTGATGGAGAAGCAAAGCATTAGAAATTCTCAGAAGTAACAGGAGAGCAATCAGAGAGACAAAATCCTCCAGAGCTCTGGGTTTCTCACCAGTCTCTCCTCCCTATGAATAAATAACATTGAGCTAAAAAATGTGAACTGAGTCTGGGTAGAAATTTGTAGGCAATGTTAGATGAAGAATAGCAAATACAACAGAAAAGGAAATGAATGACCTCAAGCAGGCATAGCTGGAGAGGCTGATGGAAAGAAATAAGGGGCCTTTACTCAAAAAAACAAAGACTCTAGATTCAAGAGAACAGTAGAAAGATTTAACATTAAAAAAAGAGGGGGTGAGGGGCCGGAGCGATAGCCCAGCGGGTAGGGCGTTGCCTTGCGCGCAGCCGGCCTGTGCCGGCCAGGGTTCGATCTCCGGCATCCCATATGGTCCCCTGAGCACCACCAGGAGTAATTCCTGAGTGCAGAGCCAGGAGTAGCCCCTGAGCATCGTGACCCAAAAAGAAAAAAAAAGAGGGTGGGCCGGAGCGATAGTCCAGTGGGCACGCGGCCAGCCTGTGCAGTCCCAGGTTCGATCCCTGGTATCCCATATGGTCCCCCGAGCACCGCCAGGAGTAAGTCCTGAGTGCAGAGCCAGGAGAAACCCCTGAGCATCACTTTTTGGGTGTGACCCAAAAAGCAAAAAAAAAAGAGGACTGGAACTATAGTCCAGCAGGTAAGGTGTTCACCTTGCAAGTGGCCAATGTGAGTTTGATCCTTGGCATCCCATATGGTCCCCCAAGCACTTCCAGGAGTAATTCCTGAATGTAGAGCCAGGAGTAACTCACAAAGCCTACATTAAATACTAAGAAAGCTACACCTGATCTTAGCCAAAAGGTCCAGAAGTGATATTACTAAGAAAGCTAAGTGGAGAATACAATGTTAAAAGATCTGAACCTAGGGATGAGAGACCAATAGGTGGTTACTTTACATGTGGCTGACCCAAGTTCAATCCCTGGTACTCCATATGATCCCCCTGAGCCTCCTCAGGAGTAATTGCTGAGTGCAGAGCCAGGAACAAGCCCTGAACACTGCCAAATGTGGCCCAAAACCAAAATAATAAATAAATAAATCTCAGTCTCGAAACTGGGATTGAAATTTTGCTTGAAGAAGTGGTCTTTGTACATCACAACTAAAAACATTAAAATTATTGTAACCATGTTACCAGTACAATCATAAAAATATTTTAATTAAATATTTATAGATTCCCCGGAGACATCTTGTAAAACTACCTTTTTGAATTCCCTTTCTGCATAAATAAGAATTCACAGAATATTTCAAGATTGTCAGAGAAGTGAGTCCCCCAACTCCCATCACTGCTATTTCATCATTTTAATGATTCATGTGTTGGCGTCACTCCTAGGATCCCCTTAGCACGGTGTCATCTGGGATCCAAACTGCTTTAACTTGTCAATTCCTTTACCTTCCCCACCTCCAACTCAATGGTAGGTGTCACCCTACTCATCCTGCTATTCCCATCCTAAATCAAATGACTGAGACAAAGAAACCAGAAAGCACCTTCAAGACAAGTCCTGTTCTCTGGAATCTTAGCCTCCTATTCAAAGCAAAGGTCTCCTTTATTCAGATACTTGCTGCCCAAAGCAGTGGTCCAATAAAAACAAACAACCTTCACACTGGTTAGAAAGACAGTACAGAGGCTGATGTACTTGCCTTGCATGCGGTTGACCCTGGTTTGATCCCAGCACCCCAGACAGTCCTTGTAAGCCCTGAACATCGCTATGTATGACCCCAGATAAAATAAAATAGAATAAAATTTTAAAAAACCTTCATCTGGGCTCTAGCCATTTAGAATTTAAAATCCCTAGTTTAGAAATCATACACATTTTCCTGTAACCACATGTTGGAGATACAAGAGGACAAAAATATTTCACATAACTATCACAAACCATGTTATCAGCTTTTACTCCAATAAGCCTTAAACAACTCTCTTTTGAGAGAGAGAAGAGGCAAGTGCCTACCATTGAGGCAGGCTGGGGAGGAGGGAGGGAATTGGGGACATTGGCGGTGGGAAATGTGCATTGGTGGAGGGATGGGTGCTGGAACACTGTATGAACGAAACCCAAACATGAACAGCTTTGTAATTGTATAACTCACGGTGGTATAATAATTTTTTAAAACTCTTTAAAATTTATTTTTAATTGAGTCAGACTGAGATAAAGTTATAAAGTTTTTCATGATTAGATTTCAGTCATGTAATATTTTTAACACCCACCCCTTCATCAGTGTGCATTTCCCACTTAAACAATTTTCTTTAACAGTGTCCTGTGAGGATTACAATGATCTAAAAAGGTTATAAGCCAGATTTTTGCTTTTTCAAAGCCAACTTCCCATTCCTCTGCTCTCTCCTCCCCACTTCCCCTCTCCCTCCAGGCATCCCAAATGGTAGGATCTGTCTGAATAGGGCCAGGATTTCATAAATACTCAGTAAATATTAACTCACTGGCTGTTCTATTAGGCCCATGGTATAAGTGCTTTTACTGGCTCTCAAATTCAAATCATTTCCTCTTCTTTTAGTAACATGGTCATTCATGCATCCAGTTCAAACCGTTGTTGACTGAAGGCTTTGAAGGCCTCCACGGATACAGAGCTTGGTAATGGTGTAAGACACCTTGAGTGAGGGTGTGCAAGGAGCGAGTATGTGCAAGAGGGACACTGCAGTGGAAAGGACATGGGCCTCCACCACAGTCAGCCTGGACTCAGAGATTGCCTTGTCTATAACGAGGAAATGTGGACAGTCTAGCTCGAGAGTCACTGACCACAGGAACCTTGGCAGCGATGCTCCATGTTCTACAAGGAGAGCAAGTGGGATCTGGTGGGGTGGACGGTCCTGTCCTGGGTCCCACAGCAAGCAACAGATGTTGCAGGAAACGGAACACTCTGCACTCTTCCTTCTCATCCCTCTCTCGTGGGAGTGGTTTGGTATTAAACAGCTGTCAGAGGCTTCTCCTCCCTGTTTGCTTCCTCTCCTCCTATATAGGAGAAGAGGACACAAGGCTTCAGACAGGGCACTCATCCTTGTGACTAACACTTGGAGGGGAGGGGAGGGGTCAGCCGTGCCCCTCAGACCCACTGTTGGCTCAGGAAGGGGGAGGCAGGAGATGTGGGATTATGGATGGGAGAGGTGCTGACACACAGACCCTCCTTACGCTGCAAGGATCACATGTTCAGTGAGGAA
This sequence comes from Cryptotis parvus, assembly GCA_021461705.1. Taxonomy (NCBI): domain Eukaryota; kingdom Metazoa; phylum Chordata; class Mammalia; order Eulipotyphla; family Soricidae; genus Cryptotis; species Cryptotis parvus. The sequence continues at coordinate 5,641 of JAJIBD010006059.1, forward strand.
GAGGGCCCTCCCTCCCTCATTCCCTCCAGCTACTCAGATGATGTCTTAGTCTATAGTAGTAAGATTCCCTTTCCTTGGGGAAAGTTCTCTTCTTGAATTGGTCTCCACCCAGTGTGGCTGCAGAGAGAGCATGGAAGTATCCTGGGGCTTAGAAGGGCTGAGAGCAGAGGCAGAGCAAGAGTGCAGCAGGTAGGGCATTTCCCTGCACGCAGCTGACCCTAATTCAATCCCCAGCATCCCATATGATCCCCAGAGCACTGCAGAGCCAGGAGTAAGCCCTGAGCACTGCTGGGTGTGGCCCAAAAACTAATAATTAAAAAAATAAGTGGAGGGGCCGGAGCAATAGCACAGCGGGTAGGGTGTTTGCCTTGCACGCAACCGACCCGGGGTTCGATCCCCGGCATCCCATATGGTCCCGAGCACCGCCAGGTGTAATTCCCTGAGCGAAAGCCAGGAAATAACCCCTGAGCGTCGCCGGGTGTGACCCAAAAAGCAAAAAAAAAAAAGTGGCAAGAGCAGCTGGAGGGCAGGCAGGGGTCCGGTGAGAGTGTGGGAAGCATGAGACAGTCAGTGACTCACTGCTCAGCCCACCGCCAGCTCTTCCCAGAAGCTTGTGCAGTCCCACCCCACAGGCAGGCAGTGTGCTCCAGGAGACCAGAAATGGGATGTCTTAATGCCATTTGGGAGGAAGGGAAAACTGATGGGGAAAATATGGTATAAAAAGACATGAGAAAGCTTTGGCGGTTGGGGGAGGGGGCAAGGACAGGAAGCGGCATCTTTGAACAAGCTCCTTAACCTCTCTGAGGGTCTTCATGTGGAGGGAACTCTGGACTGGAGGCTTGGGCGGTGAGGGGGGCAATTGTAATCTAACTCACAAAGGACCCGAAGAGGTGACTGTTGAGTGCCTGGAGAAGCAAGACTCAGCCTGCAGCCTCAACCAGTGGCAGAAGTTGGCTTTTGATCCCTCTGACCCAAATCAGGTTGGGCTGTCCTGACCCCTTCCTGCACCCCCCCTGGGAACTGTGTGAGAATGGTAACTAACAGACACCAACATGGACCAAAGTCAATCCACTTGGGAAAGAAAAGGGAACTGCAAAAGAATTTCTTTTTTCAGGGAGAATAAAGACAGGAGGAAATGTTTTTGACAAAAAAATAAATTTTAGGGCAAAAAATCTTGAAGTGCTCAGTTGACAGCCTAAATTTAACCTAAAAAGAAGTTCAGGTGCCAAAATGATAGCTCAGTAGACTGTATGTGTATTTGCACGTAAGAGACCTGGGTTTAATTCCCAGCACCAACGGGCATGCCCCTCCAATATAAACTCTCTACTTCCAGGTACTTACTAGGATAAAAGAATATGTACATCGGGGTCGGAGCGATAGCCCAGTGGGTAGGACGTTTGCCTTGCACGCCGCCCGCCTGTGCCGCCCAGGTTCGAATCCCGGCATCCCCATATGGTCCCCCGAGCACCGCCAGGAGTAATTCCTGAGTGCAGAGCCAGGAGTAACCCCTGAACGCCGCGGGTGTGACCCAAAAAAAAAAAGAATATGTACATCCTTCCAACCAAAGACATGTCTTAAACTCAATCATGAATAGCTTTGTAAATGTCTATCTCACAGTGTTATAATAAAATTATTTAAAAAAGAAGTTCAGGTGATTCAGATGGGATAAAAACAATCTTGTTTGTTGACTAAGTAATCATAGGTTTATAAATCAAGTTAAAAATAGTTTTGGGGGCTCCCAAGCAACGCTAGGACAATTGACTGCTTATTCCCGTGATGAAGTACTGCAGGCTACCAGAAGGAAGAGGAACACTCAGTGTGGAAGGTTGAACTCAGGGCCTCAAGCAAGAGATCTCTGGCTCATTTGCAGCCTGAACCCAAGTGCTGCTTGAGCCTACGTGGCCGAGCACATGTGGCGCCTGAGCATATGTGTTCCCCATATCACACCTCTGAGCTGTGTTCTTTCAGGCTCTCAGACTTAATGCTGGGATGTGTGCACTGGGGCTCCCTCTGCCCTTGGAGAAGCCCAAGTTCTCTCTTAAACGTGTTTCTCTCTCTCTCTTCTCTCTCTCTCTGTCTCTCTCTCCATTCCTCCCCTTCCTAAAAGCTTCCACAAAAAATATGTTTGCTTAAAAATTTAAAAATGTAAAAAAAAAATAAAAAAAAATAAAAAAAATTAAAAATGTGGCCTCTGAGACAGCTACCTTGTCTGAAAGACTTTTTAAAAAAAGGTGATATTTGAAAAATCAGAAGAAATCCCAAAAAGGATGCCCAGCTTCCCAGCTGCTTTTTAGCTGTGGTGAATACTTCTCTTCACCATTCTAGGTAACAGCTCCATTGTGTTATGCTCATTCTCATTACTATACAGTCCTATCCCTGCCACCCACCTCCAGAATTCTTTACATCTTGTTCAGTTGAACAATAGCTTCCTAGTCGCCCCTCCCTCCAATCCCTGGCAACCACCATTTTACTTCCTGTCCCTGTGAACTTAACTATAACTCAAGAAAGCAAAATCATAGAGCATTTGTGTCTTGGTGGCTGACTCCTTTCATTAAACATAATTGGCTCCCAATTTTCAAACTAGGTAACTAGATAGACTACATAGACAGTCCATAACCACTTACATAGTGATTAATGAATATAAATTACAGGAAAAAAAAGTTTTGCATTGCCAAGTATCAAACTGGGGTTTATATATGTGTGGCATGTGGTCTACTGCTAAGTTGTATCCCTGACCATAAGTATTTAAAATAAAATACAAATTCATATTCTACCAGGCTGGCATGCTACCACACCAGTTTTCACCTAAAAGAAGAACAGAGATGCCTCTTCTCAGACCTTAAGGGGGAACAGATAGTAATGAATGGTGGGATCCAATGAAATTCCAGGTGCAGCTTTGGGAGCCAGGGACTTCTGGCCCATTCCTGAATTTCTTCTGAATTGTCACAACACAAGAATCCAGAGGGTGGGGAGCAATAGTATAGTGGGTAGGACATTTGCCTTGCTCATAGCCAACCCAGGTTCCATCCCTAGTATCCCATATGGTTACCCAATGATCACCAGGAATAATTCCTGAGTGCAGAGCCAGGAGTAACCCCTGAGGATCGCCGGGTATAACCCAACAACAACAAAAAGAATCCAGAGTTTGGCAGCTGGAGAAGTAGTGCAGGGATCAGGGCACTGCCTTACACTCCCTTGACTCAGTTTGGATCTCCAGCACCACATAAGGTGCCCAAAGTGCTGCCAGGAGTCATCCCTGAGGAATAATCTCCAAGCATCATCAGCTCTGGGCCCAAATCCCCAACCCCCTCAAAGACAAATTTTGAAGGCAATCACTGTCTGTCTTCCTGTTCATCATCGATTTGCTCGAGCGGGCACCAGTAATATCTCCATATGTCCTGTCTCATGCTAGTAGAGCCCAAGGGCACCTGCTTGTTCCAGGAACATAAAGAGCCTCAAACCATATGAAGTCAGAGATATAGAGACATCAGAGTCCTTAATAGCGTAGTTTGACTCCAAACTACATTAACTCTTCCTGTTGTGTATTAGTTTCTGTTTCTATCACTTACAGCCCAGGTCATCCTGGTTGTTGTGGCCTGAACTGTGTCCCCTCCATTTCACGTGTCTGACCCTTAGTCAGCCAGTGAGATGGTCTCTAGAGAGAGAGAGGGACTCTGGGAGGTGGCTCTGAGGAGAGCAGGTCTTCCAGTTGATCCCCTTCAAGGGGGAAGAAGAGGAAGCAGATTGCTGCCCCCTGCCCCTTGCAGGCAGCCATCCGTAGACCATCTTGAGCCCTCACCAGGCCTGGCCATGGCACTCGCATGCCTTTGATATGGCCTCACAAGCAAGCTGCCTTTGACAGCCTCTGATTCCATCATTACTTGGGGCCCTGTGTGGAGTGGTAAGAGTCACTCCATGGGAAAGATAATGAGATCAGGGCCGGAGCAATAGCACAGCGGGTAGGGCGTTTGCCTTTGCACGTGGCCGACCCAGGTTCGATCCCCGGCATCCCATATGGTCCCTTGAGCACCGCCAGGAGTAATTCCTGAGTGCAGAGCCAGGAAGTAACCCCTGAGCATTGCCAGGTGTGACCCAAAAAAGTGAGAAAAAAAAGATTATGAGACCAATCAGAGGCGCACAGGAAGGGAGACCAGTAGCACTGGCCATTGCTGATTTGAAGTGTCCAGATAAAGCAAGTCTTAAAAAATTGCAGCAACTACTCAAAGATGCAAGTTTTTTGGAAAATTCTCAAAATATGGGGCTGGAGGCGATAGCCCAGCGGGTAGGGCATTTGCCTTGCACGTGGCCGGCCCATGCCGGCCCAGGTTCGATCCCCAGCATCCCATATGGTCCCCTGAGCAACGCCGGGAGTAATTCCTGAGTGCAGAGCCAGGAGTAACCCCTGAGCATCGCTGGGTGTGACCCAAAAAAGAAAAAAAAATATGAAGGTTCAGGGTACTTGGACTCTTGGGACATTGACAAAGTCAGTAATAGTGGTATAAGTCATCACTGTCACTGTATCACTGTCTTCCCATTCATCATCGATTTGCTCGAGCGGGCCCCAGTAACATCTCCATACGTCCTGTCTCATGCTAGTAGAGCCCAAGGGCATCTGCTTGATCCAGGAACATAAAGAGCCTCAAACCATTCCGTCAGGTCATGGGAATGAGGTCTATAATAGTTACTGGTATTTTGGCATATCAAATACGACACGGGTAACTTGCCAGGCTCTACCGTGCGGGTAGCATACTCTTGTAGTCATCTCTAAATCCAGCATTTATTGATGACCCGTGCGAGCCGTGCTATGTATAAGTCATATTTTAAAATATGAAGGGCCAACTCCTTATCCACCACAGGGTTCACTCAGTTAACTAAATGTCAAGTTTCTTTCCTTTCAGAGAAAATAGAACCAACTCCACTCATTAACCCTAGCTATTTTATGTAGGCAATGTGACTTAGATCTGTTGACATCTCAGAAATTTTTGGAATGTTAATGGCCAACCTGAACATGCTGCAATGAACCCATGAGTCATTGTGGGCATGAATACAAAGCAAAAAACTAAGATAATGAATGACTGCAGAGAACAATGCTTTAAGAAAAAAACAGTCTTGGTTTTTAGAGGTTGGGAATAAGTTTTCTAATAAAATCTAATGTCAAGTTTAATGTAGCTACTCAGATTCTACCCCATATTTCTGAGCTCTCTAGGGGTTTCAGATTTAGATTAATGCTTTTTGAGCTTATTTCAGAATTTCTATTTTTATTTTAGCATGCATTAAGTCTTAAAAAAATAGTGCTGGGGCCAGAGCGATAGCAAAGCAGGGAGGGCATTTGCCTTGCACATGGCTGACCTGGGTTCAATCCTCGGCATCCCTGACCACCGCCAGGAGTAATTCCTGAGTGCAGAGTCAGGAGTAGCCCCTGAGCATTGCCAGGTGTGATCCAAAAAGAAAAAGAAAAAAAAAAGTGCCATTAAACCCTTAAATAAATTTTTTGTGGTGGTATTCTAAAGTGCTCAGCATGGTGTACATGCACATTGTTTAGAAATTCATTTGGCCACTGCTGTGGCTTTAGCTTGCTTGAAAGCTGGCCCTCTGAGGTGAAAAGCTTTGTAAATGATTCCAAGCTGTCAACTTACCTTTTACTCTCTGGACAACTAAACCTATGGGCTGAGTAGAGTGTGTTTATATAGTTTTAGCCATGTCCTATTGTGCTTCAAGAGTTACACGACAGCCCTAAAAGACAGTGAAAAAAATAAGAAATTACCAAATAATTCATGTTTTCTTTTCTGGCTTTATGTAGGACAGACTGTTTATTTCTGTGTTCTGAGCTTCTCTTGCAAACGATTTACGGCATTTTAAGTAACAGCCAAGGAAGGGGCTGCTGGAATAACTGTGTCTCAGAGAAAAACCCTGGGGTGGGGCGGGGCGGGTATCAGCTAGGGGCTGACATGCTTCGTTTAAGCCAGGAGCAGGTCATTGTCATCTGGGTGCTGCCTAAAGTACTGAGGAGGTGGTCCTAGCCATCAGGGGTCCTAGCAGTTAGGAGAGGTGGTCCTAGCCATCAGGGGTCCTAGCAGTTAGGAGAGGTGGTCCTAGCCATCAGGGGTCCTAGCAGTTAGGAGAGGTGGTCCTAGCCATCAGGGTCCTAGCAGTTAGGAGAGGTGGTCCTAGCCATCAGGGGTCCTAGCAGTTAGGAGAGGTGGTCCTAGCCATCACGGGTCCTAGCAGTTAGGAGTGGTGGTCCTAGCTATCACGGGTCCTAGCAGTTAGGAGAGGTGGTCCTAGCCATCAGGGGTCCTAGCAGTTAGGAGAGGTGGTCCTAGCCATCAGGGATCCTAGCAGTTAGGAGAGGTGGTCCTAGCCATCAGGGGTCCTAGCAGTTAGGAGAGGTGGTCCTAGCCATCAGGGGTCCTAGCAGTTAGGAGTGGTGGTCCTAGCCATCAGGGATCCTAGCAGTTAGGAGAGGTGGTCCTAGCCATCAGGGGTCCTAGCAGTTAGGAGAGGTGGTCCTAGCCATCAGGGGTCCTAGCAGTTAGGAGAGGTGGTCCTAGCCATCAGGGGTCCTAGCAGTTAGGAGAGGTGGTCCTAGCCATCACGGGTCCTAGCAGTTAGGAGTGGTGGTCCTAGCTATCACGGGTCCTAGCAGTTAGGAGAGGTGGTCCTAGCCATCAGGGGTCCTAGCAGTTAGGAGAGGTGGTCCTAGCCATCAGGGATCCTAGCAGTTAGGAGAGGTGGTCCTAGCCATCAGGGGTCCTAGCAGTTAGGAGTGGTGGTCCTAGCCATCAGGGATCCTAGCAGTTAGGAGAGGTGGTCCTAGCCATCAGGGGTCCTAGCAGTTAGGAGAGGTGGTCCTAGCCATCAGGGGTCCTAGCAGTTAGGAGAGGTGGTCCCTAGCCATCAGGGGTCCTAGCAGTTAGGAGAGGTGGTCTTAGCAATCAGAGGTTCTCTATTGGTGCTTTTCTAGGTCCCCACTTTTCTTTGTTCTTAAACATCCCTTTTATTCTCCTTCTCCTATGTATTTCTCACCTATCCTTTCTTTTGCTTGTTAATTTTTCTCCCAAATTTGCTAAAAAAAAAACTAATATTCCAAAACCAGTAATAAAAATGTGTTTCTTCCCGACCCTGAAAGAGCCCTTACACTGGCTCGTGATAGGGTGAAATGGAAATGTTACTGGCGCCCGCTCGAGGAAATCAATGAACAACGGGATGTCTAGTGATCTATTGTGAATTTTTCTCCCACTCCTCTGCTTTTCCAGTTCACTCTTTTCCCCTTATCCCTTCTTTTCTATCCTATCTCCCGTTCTATGGAAACATTCTCCACCCAGCACAGCAGACTATTTCCTGAGGTTTGTTGCACCAAGTGCCAGGTCTATGAAATGGGCAGTGAGGGAAAAAAAATTGCTGAGGTTGGAGCAGGCTCTGAAGGCAAATGAGCTCAGGAAACATCTAGCCTCACCCTTCTCAGAGCTTCAGCCTGTTGTGCCATGAGCATTTCACAGGTTCTAAAAATTCCCTCTGTGAAGAATTTAGTCACTGGCCTCATCCTACTATCCCCTAGACTTCCTTGATTTCAGCCTCTTTCCTTTCACATGAGTCAATCTTGGGGCCTGACAGTTCAACAGCTGGACCACATGCTTTGTATGTAGGAGGACCAGATTTCACCTCTGGAACCACTACCAGGTGTGACCACAAAACCAAAGTAACTAAATGATTTTCATTGATATCCCTGTCCTAGAATGTTGACTGGGCTTATTTGAGGCATGGAGAATTACAAAGAGCAAGGACTTGGATCAACAGTGCATGGCGTTGGGGCCAGAGATAGTAGAGAGAGTGAGGTGCTTGGCTTGCTGCAGCCGACCCGAGTTTGATCCTTGGCACCCCATATAGTTCCCTGAGCACCAGCAGGAGTGATTTCCTGAGTACAGACCCAGTAGTAACCCCTGAGCACTGCCAGGTATGGCCCCAAAACAAACAAGCATACAAACAAAAAAACAAATAAAGCCATGTATAGTGTCAAGATGACCTCGTACTTGCCTGAGACTTGGAGGGTGAGGGGTAGTCACACTTGGCCATGCTCAGGGTCACTCCCAGTGTTGCTAGGGGACCATGTGATACTAGGGATCGAACCTGAGGCTTTGCAGCACTCCAGCCCTTGGGGCCATCCTCCCTGCCCTGCTTAAGACTTTTCTTCTTCTTTAAAACTGAAAAAAAATTGTCAAAGATTATTTTTTTGAAGAATTTATACCCCACTGGCAGAAAATTGGAATTCTGAGATTTCCGACCAGTGGCAATGTAACTGGGTAAAATTGTCCCAGAGGGCATTTTGACCACATGTAGCCAATCTTAAAGTCCTGCTTTGGAACTTGATCTCAAGAAAATAATTACAGGTATAAGCACAGATTTATCTATAAGGCTTTTTTTTCTTACTGGAGTGTAATTTACAATAGCAAATACTTGGTCATAGTCTTACTATCCAACAGAGGGAACTGGCTGAATTCACTGTGGCTTATTCATAACACAGGCTATTATGGTGCCCTAACAGGTAGCTTTAGGAGAGCATAAAACCAATGCCCCACATTCATCCCATGCAAAAGTATACATAGACAGTGTGATTGCAATACCATAAAGTCAGTGCTACGCTGATGTGATCTAAACACACAAGTAAGTAAAAATCAGAAAGAATAGTCACCCAAAAATTGCTATAATTATCTTTTACTGGATAGTGGATTTTCAGCAACATCCTGTTTATTTCCCCCTTTTATGGGGGGCACACCCAGCTATGCTCAGGGCTTATTCCTAGTTCTGTGTTCAGGGCTCACTGCTGGTAGTGCTCAGGGTACCATATGAAGTGCTAGGAACTGAACCCGTGCGGACTGCATGCCAGGTAAGCATACTACCCATTGTACTATCTCTCTGGCCCCATGATTTTTCTATAAGAGCATGGATGTTTTAGGATTTTGGGGTTTTTTTAATTTCTTTGGGTGGGGGGTTGTATACTAAAAGGAAGCAGAACATTAGAAAAATGAACAAAAATGGTTGGTGAGCCCACATAAGCTTTGTTTCCATTTGAACTCCCAGTTTACTCCAAATAGGGTTCTGTCAACACCAACTGGGACGTTTCTGTCTCTTGGGGGGTAAGTGCTCCATGAAGAAGGTCAGGGAGAATGTCAAGCTTCCTTCTGCTCACTGAGATCTGGACACAAGGCCTGGTAGCGAGGGGATGATGCTGCAATTTACTGGGGTGGGGAGGAGACCAACACACCCCCACCATCTATTTATTTAATATTAAAAATAATATTTCACTGAGTTTGGCTGGCGTCAGCCTGAGCAGTTACTCATACAGGAATTCAAACAAAAGCAGCCTTGGCCTTGGGCCAGTGGGCTGGTGCTGGGTGGTCCACGTCTGCCGTCAGCTCCCAGGAGCTCTGCGGCCGCTTCCCGACCTGCTTAGGGCTGGGGAGATGATGTATTCATTTATTTATTAGAAATGTTTTAACAGGAAATGCTAATAGTTTGCATTTAGGGAGAACTGCCCTGGAGACAGCTGGAGGATGCCGGCAGACGTGGTGGGGGAGGAGGCGGCTGCCCCTAAGTCCGACTGGGCTGGCTCGAAAAATCTGCACCAGGGCCCAGCACATTCACTTGGTCCCAGAGATCCCGGTTACTTTTCTCCAGGACTGAAGAGGAAGAAGCAGAAGGTTCTCTCAAATGACCTGTTTCCCTTCTCTTTTGCCATTTGTGTCTGAGGAAGCCCAGTGTGTTTCTCATGAGGCCCTGAGCACAAAGGTTGACTCTGCCTCCAAAGGGCGCTGGGTGTGGATGCTCTGGGGAAGCAAGGGCAACCTGAACCCACCTTCAGAGTGTCTGTGGGCTAGTAGAGTCATGTGGAGGGGGTCGGGGTAGGGTGCAGGTCTTTTCTGTGTATGAGGAGGAGTGAAAGACAAGTGTTTGCAGGGGGGTTTCAGGCATGCTCCAGGTGCATTTCAGTGCTGGACCACATTCATGGGTAATTTGGTGGAGCTCAGGGAAAACAAAAATTTATATTTTTGCATTTTTTGGAGGGACACACCGGGCGATGCTCAGGGGTTACTCCTGGCTCTGACTCAGGAATTACTCCTGGGGGTGCTCAGAGGACCATATGGGATGCCGGGATCAAACCCAGGTGGGCCTTGCGCAAAGCAAACACTCTACCCACTGTGCTATCGCTCCAGTCCTGAGAAAAAGACATTTTTTTAAAAAGAGAGAGAGCAAAGATGACGCTGTGTGTGTGTGCTGTGCGTATGTGTGTGTGTGTGTGTGTGTGTGTGTGTGTGTGTGTGTGTGTGTGTTGGTGCACTCACACACAGGTTTGTATATTTTTAAAACTCCTCTTCCAGATGACTTGGAAGAGGGCAGAGCTTGAGTGGCCGGGGGAAGGGGCATAGCTGCAGTGCTGTGGGGACTAGGGTCCAATGTTTAACCCAGTCTGGCACGACAAAAGGCTGTTCCTGTGTTTTCAGATAACAATGGAGGTGAAGCCTGACCCTGGAAACCAGTCAAGATTCCCCGAGATAAACCCTCCAGCAGCAAGAATACTGTCAATGAAAAGAAACTGACCTTTTGCCTTCTGGAGTCACAGAATTCCCACAAACGCTATGCTGTCCTGAGCGGCTCGGGCAGCCCCCAGACTCTGACGCCATTTTGTAAACAGCGTGAAGGCTGCTGCCAGAGTCTGAGGAGAGCGGTGCTGGGAGTCAGGGCTTCTGCCTCTCTGACGCCTCAAAAGACAGGACACCCCTCCACCCCAGTTTCTTTTCTGGTTGGCCTTACAGGCTCACGAGAGAGCCCCTGGACGGTTTTCCTCCAACGGTGTGGCCTGCTCTGCCACTGCGGAAGGCACCTCTGCACTGTGTACTCAGGAATCACTCGTGGTAGACTTGGAAGTCATGTGGTGTGCTGGGGGGTTAAACCTGGGTCAGCCACATGCAAAGCAAGAGCCCTACCCACTGTACTATTACTCTGGCCCCAGAGGAAAGGATAATTTAAGAATTGTTGTGAGGGGCTGGAGTGATAGCACAGCAGGTAGGGCATTTGCCTTGCAAGTTGGTCCCCTAACAACTGCCAGGTATGATCCCTGAGCTCAGAGCCAAGAGTAAGTTCTAAGAACTGGGTGATGTGGCCCCAAGCAACAGCAACGATCAAGAATTGCTCTCAACATGTTTGAATTACCTCCTTTTGAATAGTCTTAAAGAATGTAAGATGTTTTTAATTAATTCTACAATAGTTTTGGTTGCTAGACTGTTTTTCCTGTTCATTGTTGCTTTGGGTCAGATCGTGTGAATGTCCAGATTCTATTTGGGTCATATGTGACACCTCATTTTTCACATGTAAATGGTTGTCAATCCCTGTGGGGTTTTCCCTCCATCTCTCTTTCAGCTGTATCATGTTTTAGGACCCAGCAACACCATCTGTGATGGCTAGAATTCCCTCAAGATTCCCAACTTTTTCCTACAGGCTTTGGCTCACTGTTTCCTCATTCGAGTCACTTCCTCCTTCCATTGCTTTCAGTTCTGTCGATGCTTCCAGACTAGCTCAGATCCCACCTGCTCAAGACCTTCCCTGTTGAAGCTGTAACAGTCAGTATTCCTTTCTGCCATGAACATGCCATTCTCCAAAGCAACAGCCATAATGGTAACGGAGATGGTGCTGGCCACTAGTGTTTAGACTGAGTTCCTGATATTCAGGCTCAATTTGAGGTGTTTTCTACATTTAGTTTTAGTTAACTCTTGTGACAACTCTATGAAGTAGTGCTATGGAACTAAGGGCAAACGGATTTCCCCAGTGATCACACTGCACCCTGCCACAGCACTGACACAGACCAATGCATAGAGACATCATTGCACAGAGACACAGAACACATAGGCAGGGGGCTGGAGCAGTAGCACAGCGGGGAGGGTGTTTGCCTGCATGAGGCAGACCAGAGTTCAATCTCCGGCATCCCATATGGTCCACCGAGCACGGCCAGGAGTAATTCCTCAGTTCAGAGCCAGGATAACCCTTGAGCATTGCCTAGAGTGACCCCCAAAACACACACACACACACACACACACACACACATAGGTAGAGACAGGTCATAGACTGAATATGAACCCAGGCCTACAGACCCTTAGTCAGTCTTCCTTCCTTCCTTCCTTCCTTTCCTTCCTTCCTTCCTTCCTTCCTTCCTTCCTTCCTTCCTTCCTTCCTTCCTTCCTTCCTTCCTTCCTTCCTTCCTTCCTTCCTTCCTTCCTTCCTTCCTTCCTTCCTTCCTTCCTTCCTTCCTTCCTTCCTTCCTTCCTTCCTTCCTTCCTTCCTTCCTTCCTTCCTTCCTTCCTTCCTTCCTTCCTTCCTTCCTTCCTTCCTTTCCTTTTTGGGTTCACACCCAGCAATACTTCCTGACTCTGCACCCAAGAATTACTCCTGCCTATGCTCAAAGGTGAAGTTTCATCAGTAAATGCTCGAGATGAGAGCCTTCTTACTGATAGTATACTACCTACATGGCAGAGCCAAGCAAGCTACCCGTGTTTTATTTGTTATGCCAAAAACTAGTAACAATTATGGACCTCAATTCCATGACCTGAAGAATGGTTTGAGGCTCTTCCTGTCCCTGGAGCAAGCAGATGCCCTTGGGCTACACTTGCTTGTGACAGGAGGTATGGAGATGTGCCCGCTCATCTGGTGCCTGCCCGAGCAAATAGATGAACAATTGGAAGACAGTGATACAGTGATACAGAGATGCTCGGGGGACCATATGGGATGGCAGGGATTGAACCAGGGTCAGCCACATGCATGGCAAATGTCCTACCTGCTGCACTATCACTCTGCACCTCCCCCTCAGCATTTCTTAAGTGTATAAACACATTAATTACTCAAACATGGGGCCAGAGTAATAGTACAGTGGGTGGGGCATTTGCCTTGCACGCAGTTCACCCAGGTTCAATTCTCTGCATACCATATTGTCCCCTGAGCACCACCAGGAGTAATTCCTGAGTGCAGGGCTAGGAGCAAACCCCGAGCAACTCCGGGTGTAACCAAAGAGCAGGAAAAAAAGAACACTTTAAAACAAGCCTGATTCCATCCTTGTCCTTCTTGCGTTTACAGCTTTCATTAGTAACTACTTCACATTGGGCTCCCCCACTTCAACCCTGTTAAATCACTGCTTGTGTTTCACTCACTATTGTCATGGTCTATGTGATAAATTTACATGGATTTACATAGTCACTTAACAATTCCAACTCGTCTCCAAATAGAAGACACCCAGCCTGTGCATGATCAGGGTTTTGATTCCAGAGCTCCACTTTAGTTTGAAGTCTTCAGGGACACTTAATCTAAGAGCAGGGAGCTTATGTTTATAAATCTTACCTTTGAGCTTCATCTTCTTCCTCATAATGTCTTTGACGTGTCAGCTGTAAAGCAAACCACAGAACGGCCGTACTTGAGTGAGGCAGAGATTTAATGCTGCTGCTCAAGCTCAAGTGGCTGTGCCTAGAGCTCGGGCCGCGCTGCCCGTCAGCGGGAAGGACACACTGTGAGTCAGCGCAGCTTGGTTTATACTCAGAGCAGCTCGGGTCCAACATCTTGCGAGTGAGCAGTGAAGCCAAGGGCCAGCAGCTTGGTCAGGAACGGTGTTTGGGGAAAGAAAACGGAGTTGTCTTTTCTTGGGGGGCGGGGAGCAATACTGGGGGTTGAGCCAAGGCCTCGTGCATGCCAGGCATAAACCTGACTGCTGGGACACACTCCTGAACCAGAGAATAGAGTTTTGATTGAGGAAGGCATCAATTCATTCTTTTTTTTAATTTGGAAAGCTATGTAAAGAACTTTTTTTTTTTTGCTTTTTGGGTCACACCCAGCAATTCTCAGGGGTTACTCCTGGCTCTGCACTCAGGAATTACTCCTGGCGGTGCTCGGGGACCATATGGGATGCCAGGGATCGAACCCGGGTCAGCTGTGTGCAAGACAAAAGCCCTACCCATTGTACTATCACTCCCGCCCCTATATAAAGAACTTTTAGAGTAAAAGCAGTTTTTTATTTTAAATGTAGGCTTCCACTTCCACCCAAGATGAAGAACTAGTTCATTCTCCCAACTGGATAACACAAAGAATAATAAAATATGGGAAACTAGCTCTTGAAAGACACTGGAATAGACTTCACGGGTGCGCACTGCCAAAACGGAGCCACCCACACATGCAGTTTTTAGGAATTAAGGAAAGGATCTGGGGACTACAACACCCAGCAACCAAAGTGGGAGCCCAGAAACAGCATCAGAGACCTTGGCCCGGCTGACCAGCACTATTCACAATAGCCAGAATCTGGAAACAACCTGAGAGCCTGAGAACAGAAGACTGGATAAAGAAACTATGGTACATCTACACAATGGAATACTACCAGGATACAGTTGTCAGGAGAACCAAAGTCATGAAATTCGTCTACAAATGGATGGACATGGAGATTATCATGCTGAGTGAAATTAGTCAGAAGGAAAAGGACACAGACTGATTGCATTCATTTGTGGAATATAAATATACACCAGTGTTCTACTAACTGTTGGAAATGGTAATGCAAATTAGAACTGAGCACTGAATGTAGGCAAAGGGATAAGCATGATAACTCCTAAATATATGTATGGCAAGCCACAATGTGTCAGGGAAGAAGAGGAAGAGGAGGAGGAAGAGGAGGAGGAAGAGGCGGAGGAAGAGGAAGAGGGAAGAAGAAGAATGCCTGCTATAGAGGTGGGGTGGGGGACCTGGGAGACATTGCTGGTGGGAAATGGGCACTGGTGAAGGGATGGGTGCTGGAACAGTGTATGACCGAAATCCAATCATGAATATCATTGTAATTGTATATCTCACAGTGGTATAATAAAAAGATATATATAAAAAAAGAAAGACACTGGATGCCAGATAAAGAAGGGGCAGTGCCCCTAAGAGATGTGAAACAAATGGGGTATGTGTGTCTGGCTTATTGCCCAAGGGAGCACAGTGAAACACAGCACAGACACATGGCACACAGGCATATAGCATAGACTAGAAAAAGAGAAGACCAGGGGTTGGAGAGAGGGCACAGTGGGTGAGACATTTACCTTGCATGTGGCCAATATCATTCAATCCCTGGCCTCCCGTTGGTCGCCCAAGCACTGCCAGGAATAATTCCTGACTGCAGAGCCAGGAGTAACTCCTGAGCATCGCTGGGTGTGCCCCCTCCAAAGCACCAAATGAGAGACAGAGAGAGAGAGAGAGAGAGACAGACAGACAGACAGACAGACAGACAGAGAGAGACACACAGAGAGAGACACAGAGAGACACAGAGACAGAGAGAGACACAGAGAGACAGAGAGAGACTACATGGAGAGGAAGTTCTGTAGGTTTTCAGAGGGCCTCCCTCAGTATTTATGTGGGACTAATCAGTACTAATGAGAGAGGAAACTCTCGGGCCAGGGAAAGAACCATCTGAGAATTAACACTCACTGACACACACAGGGGCTCAGGAATAATACCTGTTCTCCATGAGTTTGTTAACTCATGGGTGGGGGAAATGCTGCTGAGAGTGGGGTAGGGGTATAAATACAAGTGGGTTCTAAGTAAAGAGATAAGGAAAGATAAGCTGCACTAACACTTAGCAAAAGAAAATTGCTAATGGCTGTGTCCATTTAAGACAGGAAAGATTTCAGGGGCCCGGCTGTGGCTTAAGTGGAAAAGCACACACCTTGTGAGTGTGAGGTCCTGGGTTTGCTCCCCAGCATGCACTGATAGCTTAGCACACCACTTTGCTAAATGTGATTCCCCAAAACAACAGCAGCAGAAGAGTCAGAAGTTAAAACCAAGAAAATTAGTGGAGCGGGGCCGGAGCGATAGCCCAGCAGGTTGGGCGTTTGCCTTGCACGCAGCCAGCCTGTGCCAGCCTGGGTTCAATCCCGGCATCCCATATGGTCCCCGAGCACCGCCAGGAGTAATTCCTGAGTGCAGAGCCAGGAGTAGCCCCTTAGTGTTGCCGGGTGTGACCCCCCCAAAAAAGCAAAAAAAAATTAGTGGAGGGAAGGACCAAGGGCAGGAGCGTGTCCCTGGCATGAAGAGACCTTGGGGGGGTCCCCCTTATGGGGTCACCTGTTAGCACCATGCTAGCCCTCAGTGCCAACAGATCTAAGAGGCAGTGCCTCACCTGGCCAAGCACCAAACCATCGACCCACACTACCAAGCTGGGTATCACTCAGGGAGTAGCCTCTAGGCCCCCAAGCATCTGGGAAGCCACTCCCCCAAAAAAGAAAATTAACAGGAATAAAGTTATTAAGTCATAAAGAGATCATAATAATCCTAAATATTTATGTACCTAAGAGCAGAGCTTTGAAATACACAAAGCCAAAACCGATAGTACTTCAAAAAGGAATGGACAGAGGCACAATTACATTTTGACATTTAACTACCTATCTCTCAACAAGTCATAGAATAAGTAGAAAACTCAGGATGTAGAAGATCTAAATAAAGACTATCCACAACCTTCTCTAAAAGACATTTCTAGAACATTCTACCCAACAACTGCAGTCTCTAAGTGTTTGTCTTATGCACACAGAACTGGCACTAAGACATTTCACCCACGCACAAGCCAGTCTAATAACTGAAAGATTCAAGTTATACACAGATATTTTCTGATTGATGAAATTAAGATATAAAATTCTTGGGGCCAGAGTGGTAGCACAGTGGGTAGGATATTTGCCTTGTACCAGCCGACCTGGGTTCAATCCCGGTGTCCCACATGGTCCCCGAGCACGGCCAGGAGTAATTCCTGAGTGCAGACCAGGTGTAACCCCTGAGCATCGCCATGTCAGCCCCCCATAAAAAAGAGAGAAAAAAAATTCTGGTGGTCAGAGCAATATAACTTATTGGGCTGATGACATGCTTAGCACGCAGGAAGCCTGGGCTCAATCTCCAGCACCACCTGGTCTGCCAGGCACCGCTGGTAGCATCCCTTCATCTCCCAGTACTGCTGAGTGTGACCCCAGAACAAAAATAAGGAAGAAAGGAAGATGGGAGAGAGGGAGGGAGGGGAGGGAGGGAGGGAGGGAGGGAGGGGAAGGAAGGAAGGAAGGAAGGAAGGAAGGAAGGAAGGAAGGAAGGAAGGAAGGAAGGAAGGAAGGAAGGAAGGAAGGAAGGAAGGAAGAAGGAAGGAAGGAAGGAAAGGAAGGAAAGGAAGGGAAAGGAAAGAAGGAAAGGAAAGGAGGGAGGGAGGGAGGGAGAGAGGGAGAGAGGGAGGGAGGGAGGAGAGAGAGAGGGAGGGAGGTGGAGAGAGGAGGGAGGAAGGGAGGGAGGGAGGAAGGAAGGAAGGAAGGAAGGAAGGAAGGAAGGAAGGAAGGAAGGAAAGAAGAAGGAAGGAAGGAAGGAAGGAAGGAAAGGAAGGGAAGGAAGAAGGAAGGAAAGAAGGAAGGAAAGGAGGGAGGGAGGGAGGGAGAGGGAGGAGGGAGGGAGGGGAGAGAGAGAGAGAGGGAGGGAGGGGGAGAGAGGGAGGGAGAGGAGGAAGGGAGGGAGGAGGAGGGAGAGGGGAGGGAGGGAGGGAGGGAGGAGGAGGGAGGAAGGAAGGAGGAAAGGAAGGAAGGAAGGAAGGAAGGAAGGAAGGAAGGAAGGAAGGAAGGAAGGAAGGAAGGAAGGAAGGAAAGGAAGGAAGGAAGGAAGGAACTTTGTACAGAAATGGCTGTAACAGTCTTACTTGTAATGCAGTGCCTAACAGAGACATCCAAGGGGATGTCGATCCCCTTGGAACTGTTAAAAACTCAAGTTCTTACATTCCCAAACCTACTGACAGGCTGAGCTATCGGTTTCTCTCTGGACTGGCACTGCCCAGCACCTTGAGATCACCTCCAGGTGATTCTACAAAGCAGGAAGCCTGCAACCCACTAGCTCGTCCCCCAGCCCAGATGAGGATAGTGGCCCAAGCACACTTCGGGAACAACTTTCTGAATTGGTTCTCAAGCTTCTCAACGCCTGGGCCACAGGCAAACAGAGATTCTGACTTGGTTAGGGGAGGGCGGGGCCTGAGAGTCTGCATTTCTGAGGAGCTCCCCAGGGATACTGATCCTGCTGGACATTCTGAGAAATACCCTAAGTCCTCACACGCAGAGAGCATCCATGTCTGCTGGGATAAATTCTCTATTAGGCTCTTTCAAACATAGGTTCCCTCGGGAGCTAAAGCCCCTCCCTCACTGGGCTCTGATATGGGTCTCCTGGCTGCCACGCGTACAGCGTGAGCCTGGCCAAGGGGTTCTCAATGTTAGACTCAGCTGTGTACCTATAAAAAAAGAAAACTAAAAGATCTGGGGTTTTATTTTATTTTATTTTTGGGTCACACCTGGAGATGCTCAGGGGTTATCCTGGCTTTGCACTCAGGAATTATTTCTGGCAGTGCTCAGGGAACCATATGGGATGCCGGGGATTGAACCCGGGTCAGCTGTGTTCAAGGCAAATGCCCTCCCCACTGGACTATCGTTCCGGCCCCTTAAAATATCATTTTGATTTCACTATTGTGAGCATATATTTATATTAGGTCATTCCCATGACCTAATATAATGGTTTGAGGCTCTTTATGTTCCTGGAGCAAGCGGATGCCTTTGGGTTCTACTAGCATGAGACAAGACATATGGAGATATTACTGGTGCCTGCTCTAGCAAATAGATGATCAACGGGAAGATAGTGATAGATAGTGATAGTGAGCATAGCATTTCATTTGTTTGTAGGTGACACCTCAAGATGCTCGGGGGCTACTCCTGGCTCTGTGCTCAGGGGCAACCCTTGGCAGTACAAAGGGTCTTTTATGGTGACTGAGAAAACGCGGGTCTGCAGCTAACAAGGCCTTGCCTTAAGCCCTGAGCTGCTTCTCCACCCAGTAACAGTATTTTCAAGATCCTGGGAATCTTTCCATGAACCACGTCTCAAAATCTCTAACTAGACTTATGTGCTCCCCCTCACTGTCTCCTCCCTGTCTCAGCTTCATTCCCACGCTCTGTGCCCTGGCCCCGAGGGTCAGCCAGGTGAGCAGACCACAGCCCTGCTGTCTACACTCCGTGCTCGTACCTGTGACATTGGTGGCAAATCAAGATAGAGAATGTTCAAGTTTCAGGTACTAGGAATGTCGCAAAGAGCTAGTGGGACAAGGAAGAGGGCCCCTAGTCCAGGAAGATCAGAAAAGGGTCTCTTCAAGGCCACGACCCATAGTGCTTCTGGTGTCAGGGGACCGTCTGAGGGCCGAGACTCCACTGACTTAGCTGCTTGCAAGGCAAGTAACTAATGCCTACACTATTTCTCTGGCCCCAGCTTCTCTAATATCTTGTAACTGTAAGCTAGCCAGGTCCAGGAAGAAAGGAGAATGCTCTAGGCTTCCACCAAGAATAGAACGGGCAAAAGTATTAGGAGAAAATATGGCCAGCCGCAGACAGTAAGGGGTTAGGGTGTCTTCCCTGCAGGGACAGACCCCCTCCTCCCCAGTTTGAAACCCCAGCAGCTACACTACACATGGCCCCGAGTCGCACAGGGGTCAGCACACAGCCAGGAATAACCCCTGACCACAAAAAAAACAAAAAAGATATGGCACCAAAAAAATTAAAAAGGAAGAAAAAGAAAGAGAAAGGAAAAGCAAAGCAAAACAGTGAAAAGAAATGAGAAACAGAAAAGAAAAGAGAAAAAAGGAAAAGAGAAGGATCCGAGATAGTAAAGTAGGCAGGGCACTTGCATTGCCTTTGGTCCAGAGCCCTGCCAGGAGTGGCCCCGGAGTCCAACTGGGTGTGGCCCCAAAACAGAAAGAAGGAAAAGGACTGGAGGCCGGGGAAGATAGAAAGGAAAGAGGGAAAGAAAAGCAGGGAGAAGGGAAGGGAAGGGAGGGGAGGGGAGGGAATGGGGAGACCGGGAGACCCATGGCCCGATCAGATCATAGCTGGCCGGGAGCAGGAGGTGCTTTCCCTACGCCCAGCCCTGCACCTTTATCCGCTCCTTCCCACCCCTCGCGCTCGCTTACAGGCACACCGTCCTTCCGCGTGCTTTTAGCCCAGACCTGTTTCTGACGCCGGTCCTGAAGGACTCTCAGGCCAGAGCCCTCCTTAGCTCCTCTCCGCCCCAGACCCCGAGACCACAGGGCGGACCGGGCCGGGACACGCTGACGCCTGCACCAGCACAGGCCTCCAGGGGGAGCCCTTTCCCGCGCTCAGGGTTGCTCGGGCCAGCTCTGGAGTCCACCTGCTCGCCTGGAAATCTCCCCCAGAACCCCGGAGGGGAAGTTTCCGCTAAGGACGATGGTCGCAGAAGGCCGCCTCAATGCACCCAGCAGCCGTGTGGTCCCCTCGCTGACCAGCTTCCCCAGCCCCCACGGCTGCAAGTGCACCGGCTTCTCCCTTGAGGGACCCCCTGCACCCGCAGTGAGTTTGGGTACCCCATACCCCTGGATAAAGATTTCTCTGGGCTGGAGAGATGGTACAGTGGGTAGTGCGTTTGCCTTGCACGCGGATGACTAGATTTCAATCCCCCACACTCCGTGTGGTCCTCCTAAGCCCCCCAGGAGTGATACCTGTGCACAGTGCCGGGGAGTCAGACCTGTGCACCACTGGAGTGGTTAAAATTAAATTAAAAAATAATAATATAATTATTAGCAAAAAAAAATTTTTTTTGCTATTTGGGTCACTCCCTGCGAGGCTCAGGAGTTACTCCTGGCTTTGCACTCAGAAATTGCTCCTGGCTTTGCTTGGGGACCATATGGGATGCGGGAGGACCATAAGAGATTCCGGAGATTGAACCTCTGTGCTATTGCTCCAGCCCCTCCCAAGGAGGGAACAATAACAAATATTATTGTTATTTAAATAACAATACTATGGAAATGGTAAGCCAGACTAGAATTGAGCATTGAACATAGGCAAAGGGATACACATGATAACGGCTAAATGTATGTATTGAAAGTCACAATGTGTAAGAAGAGAGGGGGTGGGGGAAGTGTCTGCTATAGAGGTAGGCTGGGAGAGGGGGAGGGAATCTGGGGACACTGGTGGCAGGAAATGTGCACTGGTGGAAGGGTGGGTGCTGGAACACTATGGCTGAAACCCAATCATAAACAGCTTTGTAACTGTATATCTCACCGTGGCATAATAAAATTAAAAATATGGGGCCGGATCAATAGTCCAGTGGGTAGGGTGTTTGCCTTGCATGCAGCCGGCCCGGGTTCGATCCCTGGCATCCCATATGGTCCCCCATGCAGTGCCAGGATGGTTCCTGAGCGCAGAGCCAGGAGTAACCCTAAGCATCACTGGGTGTGACCCAAAAAGGCAAAAAATAATAATAATAATAAATTATATTAAATTAAATTAAAAAATAATAATATAATTAAAATTCACGTGTATCACATATCATGTGTCTTCTCATTCGGCGATTTGCTCGAGCAAGCACCAGTAACATCTCCATACGTCCTGTCGCATGCTAGTGTAGCCCAAGGACATCTACTCACTACAGGAACACAAAGAGTCTCAGACAATTCCTTCAGGTCATGGGAATGAGGTCTATAATTGTTACTGGTTTTTGGCATATCAAATACAACATGGGTAGCTTGCCAGGCTCTTCCATGCAGGTGGTATACTCTCAGTAGTAGGCTCTCATTTCGTGCATTTACTGATAAACCAGGAATACATTGGCGCAACAGGGAGACATGGGCATTTCTCTTGGGTGGAGCTCTGACGAGCTGTGGAGTCCGGATGTTGAAAATGGCGGCCCTCATGGGGTGGGGGTTCCATAATTTTACATAATTAAAATTATGTTCCATAATTTTACATAATTATGTAATTGGGGCTGAGTCATGCGGTTATCATGTGTATCCCTTTGCTTATGTTCAATGTTCAATTCTAGTTCGGCTACCATTTCCATGGAATTGTTATTTAAATAACAATAATGTTCCATAATTTTACATAATTAAAATTAACATCATAATTTAACAGATGTGTAAAAGCAATAAAAAATCATCACATAAGATTATAAAAAAATAGGGGCCAGAGCGATAGCACAGTGGGTAGGGGCGTTTGCCTTGCACCACGGCCAACCTGGGTTCGATCCCCAGCATCCCATATGGTCCCCTGAGTACCACCAGGAGTAATTCCTGAGTGCAGAGCCAGGAGTAACCCCTGAGCATTGCCAGGTGTGACCAAAAAAAGGAAAAATAAGATTATAAAACTTGTCACTTGTCACTTGTCTTCCCGTTTTTCATCAATTGCTCGAGCGGGCACCAGTAACATCTCCAAGATTATTAAAAAATTAATAAAAACAGGGGCCGGAGCGATAGCCTAGTGGGTAGGGCGTTTGCCTTGCATGCGGCTGGCCCATGCCGGCCCGGGTTCAATCCCGGCATCCCATATGGTCCCCGAGCACTGCCAGGAGTGATTCCTGAGCGCAGAGCCAGGAGAAACCCCTGAGCATTGCCGGGTGTGACCCAAAAAGCAAAAAAAAAAAAAAAAAAAAAATTAATAAAAACAATTCTATCACAAGGGATGGGGAGAAGCCAAGAGTCCACAGGAGCTTGGGAGGGTACAGGTCCTGGATGGCAAAGGAGAGAATTAGACTCTTAGTGGGGAACAGGTGTTAGGCAGAGAAATGCCTCTAAACTGTGTAACTGCTCTAATGTTACCTCTGAATACTGACATGAACCGCGAAATCAATGAACAAACCACCTGAGCTGGAGCAGATTGATTTCCGAAGCACTGGCAACAACTGGAGTGTTTCCTGAGCTGGTCCCAGATACAGCCGCGGCTGCTACCAGCTCCGACTGCGGCCAGCAGGTGTGTGTGACCAGGCCCTGCGACTGCGGCCAGCAGGTGTGTGTGACCAGGCCCTGCGCACATCTGCTGACTTTGAAAGCCTCGGGGTGGGGGGATGGCCAGTGACTCAGCCCCAATCCTAATATTTCACTCATCACCTTCGGGGCTCCAAGCCGGGGAACACCCAGCACCTCCTTTTGTCTATCAGGGAAAGAGGCCGCTTGAGCTCTTCGTTTTTTTCAAAGACTGACATGATAATATGAATAGGTATGGCATGTCACTCAGCTAAAGAAAGATTTTCTCTGCTCGCATTTTTTCAGAAACCCTTTTCTTTGACTCCAAAAAGGGGGGGGGGGGGAAATCTCCTAAGGAACAAGTGAGATCATGTCCGCATTCTGCCATGCTTTAAAGATGGTCCCTCTCCCTCCCCGCCTGCCCTGGCCCTGCCTCTAACTCTCTCAAGGCCCCGCACCCCAGCCCCTCACTGACAGCATGGCCAGAGGACAGACCCAGCCAGAGCTCTGGAAACACCTTCCATGCCAGACAATGTCTGGGAAAAGCTCTTTGTCCCCTGCTGGTGCTTTAAGCATCATGGCGCATGAAAATGGCACAGCCACGCTGAGATGGAGCAAGGGGTTGCAGGAAGAAGGATGAAGATTTCCCCTATCTGCAAACAGTGGAGCCCCGAGCTTCTTTCAGCTCTGAGCCAGGCACCGGAGGGCCTGGAAGCCTGAGAAACAATGTAAGGGGGTAGCCCTGGATTCCAGAGACCTCGGCAAATTTGCCATTTTGCAATAAGGCCTCGGATGGCTTTTGGTGTACTCTGAGGAGACAAGAAAAATTCCCCTTTTCCAACCTTGGGGAACTTGTGAAAATCAAAAGCGAGTGAAGGGCTCTGTCATGCCATTTAGCCCTGCAGCTATTATTATCACATGCCATTGTGTGGCAGGAGGCTGGACACGGAAGAGGATTGGGCAGGAGCTGTCAGGGAGGACTTGATGGAGGACGTGGGTCTAAGTGGGTCTCTGAGGAAGGAAAAGATTGGGAAAGGCAGAAAAAGGCATCTGGCAGGGGTGGGGAGTGAGGGGGAGTGGCCTCCGAGGAAGGATTTGTATCCTGTGGGAGAGGAATGAAATAAGGAAACTTGACCTAACCCGAGGGAAAGTTTGGTTGAGGAACCACTTGGAAATGAGGTTAGTTAGACAAGGGAGATTGTGAAAGATCCAGAAAAACATAGAGTAGGAAACGGCACAGATGCTAGCCGAAGGATGCCCATCGACCTCTTACCTGTACAATCCCCAGAATAGAGCCACTGCTTGCGTGCTCTTGCACTGCTTAGGGCTCTATATGCAAAAAAACCAGCAGGGAGCCATGTTGGAACAGTGGATGTGATGACAAGGATATCACCAAATAGCAAACGATGTTTTGGGTAGAGAAGGCGCACTTTGAATGTGCCCGTTCTGCTCTCAAGCACATAAAATACATTTCTGCAATTGGATACAAAGGTGGTAGCGAGTGAAAGATGGCAACAAGGCTAATTCCCTAAATTCTCAGTAAGGGATTCTCTTTTCGAACATTAATATATGCCAGTACTAAATCAGCACGCTGAGACGCTGAGTAAAGCATGCAGCCCTTCTCAGTATTTCACCCAAATTCAATCTGTCTATCCTGTTTCCTGGCTGTGAGTGTTTGTATGCATTTTCCATGGTTAAAAAAAAAAAAAGGTAAAAGCATCGTTGTTAGTGGTTTTGTTTTAGTAGTTTGGGTTTTTGGGTTTGGGGCAGGGGGCAGGGTTGGGGGGGCAGTGCAGAGTTTTTTTCTAATGTTTCTTTGGTATTTTACTACCTTTCGAGACTCCATTTATTTGACCTAAGCTTCCTCTTCTTGAAAAGGAAATAGCTGAGGAGCCTGACTGAGTGTTAGAGAAATGAGGGGATTCCCAAACACAAGAGAAAACTCAGTCATGTTACAGCAACAGCATCATTGTAAGACCTCAAAAGCTGTTGCCTTTCCTGGTCTTGCCAAGGTAATCAAATTTTCCACAAAATTATAACTATTCTATTCAGGCTCTTTGCAAAGCAAAGCTCTACAACGGTAAACTACATAAAAATGCTCTTTTTTTGTTGTTGTTGTTTGTTTTTTTGGGTCACACCCGGCAATGCTCAGGGGTTACTCCTGGCTCTACACTCAGGATTTACTTCCAGCGGTGCTCGGGAGACCATATGGGATGGCAGGGAATCGATCCCAGGTCGGCCGCTTGCAAGGCAGACGCCTTACCCATTGTGCTATCGCTCCACCCCTACATAAAATGCTTTTAAAATCTTTAAAAAAATATAATTGATGTCTGAAAACTTGAAGTCAGTGATGGTGTCTTCTGTTGGTATTTCCGGTCCCTCACCCAATGAGTGTTTGTCAAATGGGTAAATGAACACGTTAGTACTATCTAATGGTGACAGTTAATAACGTATCCTGAAAATAAGAAAAGAAGTCTCGGGAGCCAACACACAAATCAAATGAAAGAGCTCATTTGGTACAGTTCCAATGTACCAAGTATAAAGGGAACCATGTAATTACTGGGAACAAATACAGATTAATTTCCGATAACACAAAAACAGCTTTGCCAGGGTGGGGAATGTCCAGCCCACAGGCCATAGAAGGTCCATGAAGTCCTGGACATGATGGGCCAGACACACATTTATCTTGCCAGCTGTCTGCAGACTATTTGCATGTGACCCATTAATGACCATATAGTCAAATGGTCTTCGCAGAAATATTAGTCGAATCCATGGTCTAGAGAGTAGAAGCATAATTCCTATCTTGGGAGAGTTTTAAGATGAACAGAGAAAAATTTGCAAATTTCTCCAACAGACATATTTGAAAACAATTCCTTGCAGACTGGCGTGAGAAAGATGGTGTGTGAGAAATCGAGCTGGCAAGCAGGAGGCTGGGCGGGTCACTCAGGAAACATGAAATTCCTTCTCATCAAATACTGCTTTTGGAGGCTGCTTTTCCCTGATCATGACAAACAAAAGACAAAGTTAAGACTGAGGATGAAGTGGAGATAGAGAATTGAGTTGAAGAAGAAATGAAAATCATTAACAAAGGCAAGAGCTAAGGGGAAATAATTGAGCCAAAAGCTCAGGCTAAGGAATAACCAGAGCTTGGTCATCTATACATTCTGGAAATTTTTTTTTCGCTTTTTGGGTCACATCCAGCAATGCTCAGGGCTTACTCCTGACTCTGAACTCAGGAATTACTCCTAGCAGTGCTCAGGGGACCATATGGGATGCCAGGGATCGAACCCAGGTCTGCCACGTGCAAGGCAAACGCCCTCCCGCTGTGCCATTGCTCTGGCCTCAATTCTGGAATATTCTTGCATGAAAGAGAATGAATGGAATTCCTTCCAGTTCTGTGAGCAATGTGCTCATTCTTCTGGACTCCTAATTTCCTCCTCTGTAGGACGGGATAATAAAGCCATTTTCTGGGCCAAGGTAACAGTACAGGGAAGGCAGACCTGAGTTTGATTCCTGGCATCCCATATGGTTTCTAGGGCCCTACCAGGAGTGATCCCTGAGCACAAGGCCAGGAGAAAGCCCTGAGAATTTCTGGGCGTGGCCAAAAAATGAAATAAAATAAAGCCACCCCCACAGAATCATGCCTCATGTTTTCAGTAGTGCCATGTCGAGTGCCCCTCACACCTGGCACACAGCAGTTGTGCCACAAATGTTGGCTACTTTCCTCCCGTCGCTGTTGGGTGAGTGACTTTGTGATCTTGTTATAAGTCTTCTATTCTGACCCCATCTTTTCACTGTTCACAGTTACTGGTCCTTGTCCACTCCCAGACCTGTCCACAACATGACCTTCATTCAATCTCATCTCTTCTTGGAGCCTGGACTTCACATTAGTGAAATCAGGAGAATTATATCTGTCCAGTTCTCACCCAATATGGTTATGAGACTAACCATATTGAAATATGGTTAGTGAAATAACCATGTGAAATTACCTTAATACAGGGACCCTTTACTTCTGCAGCCCTGGGAAAGAGGTGCTGCATTTAACGGCTACATTCACGTGTGTTTTCCTTCACGCACTTTAGGAAGCTCTCCTGGTTCTTAGAGAGCTTTGCACTCAGTATATCCATTTGTTCTCTTAGCAGGAATCTTGCCTTCATTTGTTTATGCAACGTCTACAGCACTGTAAGCAATGTCAATGGGTTACCCATCAATACTGGGGTACACTGTAAGCAACCCCAGTTTTTCTTTAGTTTTGTTTTTAAGTCATGTCCAGCAGCACTTAGGGGATATTCCTGCTTCTGTGTTCAGGAGACCATAAGTGGTGCCAAGATTTAAACTTGAGTCAATTGCATGAAGGCAAGAATTTTGTCTCTTGGCCATTCACCACTGACCATGAATCAGGACTTATGAGTAAATCTCCAGGGAAATCTGGAAGACCACAGGCACAAAGGACACAGCTCTTTACTGCGCCAAGCTGACCATGAAGCTCAGAGAGGGAGAAACTGGCTCATCCCTGGCCAGTTCCATTACAGCATCAGGGGTCAGTAGACACACCGGTTGCTGTGGGCACGCCCGCTGGGCTTGGAGTGGAGAATGAGACTCCTCGATCACACCCCCCACCTCCAGTGACCCAGTGGTTTCGCCTACAGCCTGCGCAGACACCATTCACCACCGACCATGAACCAGGACTACCAGTAAACCTCCCTGGAAGCTGACCAGAGGCACAAACAATACAGCTCCTGTGACACATGGCCATAACAACCCAGTTTAAGGTCAGGTGTTTACCAAAACCTTTTCCATATACATGTTGCAATGATCAATGTGATTGCAGCCAGCTAGGGGAGCTGGCGTGGGGATGGGGAGTGGGTGGGAGGCAGTGGCCTTTGGTGGCAGTAAGGGCACTCTGGTGGTGGGACTGGTGTTGAAAAATGAATGCTTGTGACAACTGTACCGAGAAGAAATTTTTTAAATCTCATATTTTAATAAAGTTTTTAAAAAATGAGTGGGCCCGAGCGATAGCACAGTGGGTAAGGCGTTTGCCTTGCACGTGGGCGACCTGAGTTCGATTCCCCGGCATCCCAGCTGGTCCCCTGAGCGCCGCCAGAAGTAAATCCTGAGTGTAGAGCCAGGAGTAACCCCTGAGCATTGCCAGGTGTGACCCAAAAAGCAAAAAAAAAAAAAGTGAAAAATAAAAACATGGATGTCTCTAAAAAAAATTGTCTCTTGCACTATCTCGCTGACTTGGCAGTTCTTTGTGTTTTTTTTTTCTTTTACATTTTCCTTTTGGGGGAGAGGGGAGTCACACCCAACAATGCTCAGGGCTTGCTCCTGGCTCTGCACTCAGGAATTGCTCCTGGCAATGTCTGAGGGACCAAATAGGATGCTGGGGATTTAACCGGGTCAGCCTTGTACAAGACAAATGCCCTGCCTGCTGCCCTTTTGCTCTAGCCCCTCTTTTCTGTTAAGATTCTCCAGTTTTGGGGCCGGAGTGATAGCCCAGCGGGTAGGGCATTTGCCTTGCACGCAGCTGGCCCATGCCGGCTTGGGTTCAATCCCCGGCATCCCATATGGTCCCCCGAGCACCGCCAGGAGTAATTCCTGAGTGCAGAGCCAGGAGAAACCCCTGAGCATCGCGGGTGTGACCCAAAAACCAAAAAGAAAAAAAAGATTCTCCAGTTTTTCCATGATAACCTTTGTGGGATATTTCTTTAAAGTGTTCGGAGCGATAGCCCAGCGGGTAGGGCGTTTGCCTTGCACGCGGCTGGCCCATGTCGGCCTGGGTTCGATCCCCAGCATCCTATATGGTCCCCCGAGCACCGCCAGGAGTCATTCCTGAGTGCAGAGCCAGGAGAAACCCCTGAGCATCGCGGGTGTGACCCAAAAACCAAAAAATAATAATAATAATAATAATAAAATAAAGTGAGTGCCCAGGAGGCCCAGAGAAATAGTACAATGGTTAAGGCGTTTGCCTTGCAAACAGCTGATCTAGATTCAATCCTCAGCACCCCATATAATCCCCAAGACTTCCAGAAGTGATCCCTCTACACAGAGCCAGGAGTAAGCCCGGAGCATTACAGGGTGAGGCCCCAAAACAACAACATAAAAGATGAGTACCCATTCTTCCAAAGTCTACACAATGATCTTTTATATACTGGTATGTATAGGGCCAAAAAGCCAAGCCCATACTCTCTGAGAAATAAAAACAAACCCTAGAGAGTACAGAGTGGGCACCTCTCCCACCTCTTCCACACTGTGAGGGTCATTGGGTGAATCACGGAAAGATGCTGTTTCAACCAGAGGAAGATATATCCACCAAGGAGTCCAGAGGAATGACTCCACGGGAAATCCAGCCTTGCAAACCTAAAGTGACAAGTTCAATCCACCTATATGCACAGAGCCTGATCCTGTCATCTCTGCTCTCTGTGATCAATGACACCACAAGGGATTTCCAGGTATGTAATAGTCCCCCAATAGAGGGGTACACCCCCAGCAAGCACTGAGCAATGTACAAGCACCACGACCAGGGAATGGGACTCCTGGTGAGAGCACATGTGTGAACGCCATGGTGGACCCAGAAAGCACCGCAACACAGCGAGTGTGAGCCGCACACTGAAGAGTGCACCCACCCAGCCCAGAAAGCATGTGTACAGGGACACAGCTCACAGGTTGGATCTTAGCAGGTACCATGGAGCAGGTGTGTGAGTACCACAACCTGAGGGTACCACAGCTGTGGGGGGGGGCAGTGTGCCACCTCGATCCCTAGGCATCACACTAACAACATCATCAACAACAACGGGAAGGGAAGCAAGGAGGGGAATTGATGTTTTACTTTTTTTTTTAAGGTTAGGGCAGGCTTACATTTTTTTTAAGTTTTTTTTTGGGTCACACCCGGCAAAGCTCAGGGGTTTCTCCTGGCTCTGCACTCAGGAATCACTCCTGGCAGTGTTCGAGGGACCATATGGGATGCCGGGAATCGAACCCGCGCCTACATAGGCCGTCCTCGTGCAAGGCAACCACCCCACCCGCTGGGCTATCGCTTTGGCCCCATTACTCTTCAAGTTAGTGGTCTCCCTTGGACAAATATCTCACTTGTGATGGAGATGGGGCCATCCCTTCCCCTCTCTGATTCGTCCTGGAGGCCCAGTGGCAATGCCCCAGGGCAACCGGCCATATCATCCAGAGTCTCAGACACAATGGGGAGAGCTGCCATCCGGTTCTCCCCAAGTCATGAGGTCCATCAAATTAGTGGAACCAATCATGTCCTAGAATATACTACAATCCACAATGTGTAAGAAAGGGAAGCGAGGCGAGAGAGAGAGAGAGAGAGAGAGAGAGAGAGAGAGAGAGAGAGAGAGAGAGAGAGAAAGGAGATACAGAACCCATCATGGAGGCAGGCTGGGGGAGGGGGGAGGGAGGTGGGGACATTGGTGATGGAGATCAGCACGGGTGGAGGGATGGGTGTTGGAACACTGTAGAACCAAAACTCAAACATGAGCATCTTGTAATTGTTTCTAAAGGTGGTATAATAAAATAATTTTCAAAAAAGTATCTCACTTGTCCTCTCTGTCATTTTGCCTATTTCAACTCTGGAGAAGCCTGCATTCTCTCTTGAACACTCCTCTGCCCTCTTTCTCTCCTCTCACATCTTACTAAGCAAGTTCCATTCAATAAAAACTACTGTGCTGGGGCCAGAGTGATAGTCTTGCGGGTAGGGCGTTTGCCTTGCACGTGACTGGCCCGGGTTCAATCCCCGGCATCCCATATGGTCCCCCGAGCACCACCAGGAATAATTCCTGAGTGCAGAGACAGGAGTAACCCCTGAGCATTGCTGGGTGTGACCCAAAAAAGCAAGGTAGGTAGGTAGGTAGGTAGGTAGGTAGGTAGGTAGGCAGGTAGGCAGGTAGGCAGGTAGGCAGGTAGGCAGGTAGGCAGGTAGGCAGGTAAGTAGGTCGGTAGGTAGGTAGAAGACCATGCTGAAAAAGTATTTAAATCATCCATAACCTAGGTGTGCCACCCTGACCTGACTGGAAAGACCCCCTGTAGCCAACAGTCACGTCTCTTTTTTTTTTTTTTTTTGCTTTTTGGGTCACACCTGGCAATGCTTAGGAGTTATTTCTGGCTCTGCACTCAGGAATTACTCCTGGTGGTGCTCGGGGGATCATACAGGATGCTGGGGATCGAACCCAGGTTGGCCACGCACAAGGCAAATGCCCTACTGGCTATGCTATAGCTCCCGCCCCACCTCATGTCTTTTTAATCACACAGGCTGCCATGGAAGGCTTACCTCACGGCAGACGCATGGCCAATGAGACCAAATGAGTAAGAAGCAGCTCCTGTCTCCTGTCTGACTTCCTCTTGGTTGCATTTTAGGTCTGAACTCCTGCAGGGCTTGTCTGTCTCTGTCTCATGTTTCCAAAAAGTACCTTTTACAAGAAAACAAACTCAACTTTATTAGTGTACAATGTACACACACCTCCCACCTAAAGTTTACAGTTTAAGGTGTTTGACTAATGAATACTCTCATGGAATCATCGCCACATGAAAGAGATGGAACATTTTTATCACCCCAAATTCTCCAGTGCTTCCTTACAGGAAAGTCCTACTCCTGACATAAGGTGGCTAAGTGATTTTTACACTCTTCTATAATTTTATATAAGTGGAAGCATTCAGTATGTATTTTACTATGGAAATCACCCACTTGAACAAGGGTTTAACCCGGTTATAAGTGGTAAAGCCTTTAATATAACTTAAAGAGATGAAGGGATGTAATGAGGCTATAAAGGAGGAAAATTGCTCTATAAATATAGAAGCTTCTGAGTCCTTTAAGACAGGAGAATCCAGGGTAGAGAGACAGTGACGGGGCTAAGGTGCTTGCTTTGCATGTGGCTGACATGGATTGATCCATTGCACTGTCAGGGACAGCCCCCAGCACAGAGTCAACAAGCCATAGAGTCAACTCCAGGGGACATCTAAAGCACTCAGTTTGCAGGTTTCAGAGATGGCTCGAAGTGCTAAGTGTATACCTTCAGGAGGCCCAGTTCCATCCCCAGCACCACCGGGTAGGACACTCCCACTCCACGGCACAGAGCCTAGAATAGTCCCTAGCCCAGCACAGCCAGATGTGGCCCCAGAACAAAGCAACTGCAACCAAAACCCCACACCAGTTCTCATTCATCAGTGGCTGTCTGCCTCTCTTCTCTCCACCTCCCCTTCTGTCCTTTCTCACCTTGACCTTGTCCACTACAGTTGGGGGAGACCTGGGCCATTCCCCATGTTCCTCTCTCATCCTTCATAAGTTTTGACGCTGGCTTCCAACTCTCTCTTTATCTCCAAGTTCATGCTTCCCTTTCTCTGATTAAACCAAACCACAGCTGTCTAGTGTGGCCAGGGAGCTGCTCGCTCGATAGGTTGGGGTACACACTTTGCATTCAGGGAGTGCTGGGTTCATCCCTAGCATCGCATGGTCCCCAAGCACCACTAGGGAAAACAAAAGCACTAGTCAAAGGTGTTAAGAACTTAGAGTTATTCCTCTGAAAACATTTCTTTTCCAAGGGGCAATGCCCAGAGCTAAGGAATATAACCATTCAACAACCACAAAATAATATTTGGCCAAGTGACTTCTACGTGGCCTTTAGGCCACAATTCCACCCCTACCCTGGAATAAAGAAGGTGAAATAGGGGGCCGGAGCGATAGCCCAGCGGGTAGGGTGTTTGCCTTGCACGTGGCCGGCCTGTGCCGGCCCGGGTTCGAATCCCGGCATCCCATATGGTCCCCCGAGCACCGCCAGGAGTAATTCCTGAGTGCAGAGCCAGGAGTAACCCCTGAGCATCGCGGGTGTGACCCAAAAAGCAAAAAAAAAAAAAAAAATACAGCCTAAAGAAGGTGAAATAAAGACAATAATGAGCCAGTTTAGTGACCCGAGAGTATAGAGAGAAGGAAAGAAACAGACTATAGGGGAAGGGGAGGAGAGAGAGATGATAAGCAATATGAGCTGGAGTCAAAGGGACTCAGGCACATCGGTGGTGGTAAGGAATGACAGAGCTAAATCTCCAAACCACAGAGTCAACAGCACTGAAATAATGAGACCCACACTTTAAAAAGCAGACACGGGGCCGGAGCGATAGCCCAGCAGGTAGGGTGTTTGCCTTGCACGCCGGCTGGCCTGTGCCGGCCCGGGTTCAATCCCCGGCATCCCATATGGTCCCCCACCAGGAGTGATTCCTGAGTGCAGAGCCAGGAGTAACCCCTGAGCATCGCCGGGTGTGACCCAAAAAGCAAAAAAAAAAAAAAAAAAAGCAGACATGAAAGATGCCTGCAAAAAGGGCAGGCTGGGGGAGGGAGAGAGGCCCTGGGAGCACTGAGGGAGGGAAGTTGACTCTGACGCTGATGCCAGGTGCTGCAACATTGTGTGTCAAAAATCCAACTGTGCCTAACTTTGTAACTCATGATGCTTTAATAAAATTAAATTTGGAGGAAAAAATAGGACGGGAGCAATAATACAGTGGCTAGGGCACTTGACTCCCCACGGGGCTGACCTAGGTTTGATCCACAGCGTCCCATGTATCCCCCTGTGCCTGCCAGAAGTGATTCCTGAGCACAGAGCCAGGAGTAAGACCTGACTATCATCAAATGTGGCCCCAAAACAAACAAAAAATTCAAGCGCATGTGCTGCTGGGGAGCAGGAAGGGAACTTAGTAACTGAATGCTTAGCCTCCCATGCCAGTATTTGCTTCTCACTAGGATGTGGACAAATTATGGATCCTGTCTCTGTGTCAGCCTCATCGTCTCTAAGATGGGAAAGACAGCACCTACCTCCACAGGCTCTTGTAAAAGTTCAAGGAGTTGATGCTTCTGAAGTCCGAGAATAGAGCTTGGCACCTGTTAAAAACTCACAGAGGTGGAGCTGGAGCGATAGTCTAGTGGGTAGGGTGTTTGTTTGCCTTGCACGCAGCCGACCTGGGTTCGATCCCTGGCATCCCATATGGTCCCCCGAGCACAATTATAGGAGTAATTCCTGAGTGCAGAGCCAGGAGTAACCCCTGAGCATCGCCAGGTGTGACCCAAAAAGCAAAAAAAAAAACCCTCAGAGGTTCCTGATGCCGTTTGCAAATTGCAGGCAGCACTTTCTTCCCATGCTGGAGAACTAAAACGACACCAGCATTAGGCACCTAGCACTGTTCTCAGAACACACCAAGCCTAAATTCCTCTGGTTATTAGAGGACATGAGTGAACAAGTCTTTTTTTTTAGGTTTTTTTGGGCATATCTGGCAATGCTCAGGGGTTACTCCTCACTCTGTGCTCAAGAATTATTCTTAGTGAGCTCAGGACCATCTGACATTCCAGGGATTGAGCCTGGGTGGGCTGCATGCAAGGCAAGCCCCCTCCCACTCTCCTATTTCTCCAGACCCTGCATAATAGTCTTAATCCACAACATCTGTGATTGTTATCTAACATGGAAAAGTGACTTTACCGGATAAATATTGCAGCAGGAGGAGATAAAAACTCAGCAACAGTCACATAACAACTCAATTCAATCCTGAGCAAAGAACTGGAAGAGAATTTTCTCACTTGATCTTAGCCAAGGCCGAGAAGCGATGGAAGAGAATTTTCTCAATGAACATACACAAATGTTCAAGAGTGCCCATTAGCACTAATCATTAGGGAATTACAAATCAAAATTGCTGTAAGATATTATCTCATTCATCCATTAGGCTGACTGCTAGCCTTGCCAGCAAGTAACAGATGTTGGCAAGGGTGTGGCTAAAACTAAACTTTTGTGTACTCTATAGGAAAAATAAAACAATAAGCCACTGTGGAAAAGAATGTAACAGTTCTTAAAATAGACCTATCAAATGATTCAGCAATACCACTTCTAAGTATACAGATGCAAAAGAATTATAAGCGAAGCCTCAAAGAAACACTTGTTCGCCATATTCACAGCATCGTTACTCCCAGCAGCCGCAAGGTGGAAGCAATCCAAGTGTTTATCAACAGATAAATGGCTAAGCAAAATGTGAATCTGATTCCGTCTTTTTAAAGGAAGGAAACTGTGACATATGGTACAACATGGTTGAACCTTGAGGCCACGAAGCCGGCGATACAACTGAGATAAGCACAGTCACAAAGATAAACACCATATGATTCCACTTACAAGACATAATTAGAGCCCTCACAATCACAGAGATAGAAGGGACAGCGGAGAGGGGATTGTTTCGTGGGTGCACACTTTCCATTTCACAAGAAGAAACGGGTTACAGGAGTGGATGGTGGTGACAGTTGCACAAAAAGCGTGTGTGTAAGACTCCCAGACTACACACTTAAAATGGTTAAGATAGTGAACTATGAATTCTAGCTCGATCTTTCCAAAGTAGAAACTTTTATTAAAAGGAGGCAGATGGAAGCAAATGCAGAAAGGATGCTAGTTCGCTATCTTTGGAGATGGGGGATGAGGCTACAACCCAAGAAATGCTGGCAACCCTTGACAACCCCCCATAATTCATGATTTTTTTCTTGCCTCTTGTTTGTTATTTTATTTTGTTTTTGTTTTTCTGCTTTTTGGGTCACACCCAGCAACGCTCTGGGGCTACTCCTGGCTCTGCACTCAGGACTTACCCCTGGCAGTGCTTGGGGCAAACGCCCTACCAGCTGGGCTGTCACTCCGCCCCTTTTTCTTATATACATATATTCTGTTCTACCACTGTGAGATATACAATTACAACGTTGTTCATGTTTGGAGGTTTCGGTCACATAGTGTTCCAGCACCCCGTCCTCCACCAGTGCCCATTTCCCACCACCAATGTCCCCAATTCCTTCCCCCTCCCATAGCCTGTCTAAATGACAGGTTCTTTATCTCTTTTCTCTCTCCCCCTCTCTCTCTCTTTTCCTTCTCTTACACATTGTGGGTTGCACTACATACACTTAGAGGCCATCATGTGCATTTTTTCCCTGTATTTAATGCTCAGTTCTAAGTTGCTATTAACCCTTTCAACATTTATTCACACATGTTCCCTTCTCTGTCTTACCTAACCTCTGACTCCCACATGTTTGCGGTAATTTCCACTTTTGGTAAGACCTCCTGATCCACGTTTCGCCTGACACTGGATTTTGGTGACATAATATGTATCTATATATATCTATATATATCTATATCTATATATATATACATATTTATGTCATGCAAATAAATGCAGTTATTCTATATCTCTCTCTTTCCTTCTGACTAGTTTCACTCAACATGATCCTTTCCATGTCCATCCATTCATAGGCAAATTTCATAACTTCATTTTTCCTAACAGCTGCATAGTATTCCATTGTGTAGATGTACCACAGTTTCTTTATCCAGTCATCAGTTCTCGGGCATACTGGTTGTTTCCAGGTTCTGGCTATTGTGAATAGTGCTGCTATGAAAATAAAAGTGTGGATTGTGTTTCCGCTGTGTGTTTTTGGCTTCCCAGGGTATATTCCCAGGAGTGGTATGGCTGGGTCAAAGGGGAGCTCAATTTCTAGTCTTTGGAGGAATGTCCATATTGTTTTCCAGAAAGGTTATACAAGTCGACATTCCCACTGACAGTGTATGAGAGTCCCCTTTCCCGCATCCATGCCAGCATTTGTTACTTTTACCCTTTTGGATATGGGCCAGTCTCTGTGGTGTGAGGTGATATCTCATTGTTGTTTTGATTTGCATCTCTCTGATGATTAGTGATGATGAGCATTTTTTCATATGCCTTTTGGTTAT
The DNA here is from genome assembly GCA_021461705.1 of Cryptotis parvus. Classification (NCBI taxonomy): domain Eukaryota; kingdom Metazoa; phylum Chordata; class Mammalia; order Eulipotyphla; family Soricidae; genus Cryptotis; species Cryptotis parvus. The sequence continues at coordinate 42,172 of JAJIBD010006059.1, forward strand.
TCATAATTCATGATTTTTTATCCTGAGTTGAAAAAGTCAAGGAAAGGACTTGCTCCTGGAGCCTCCAAAAGAAACGAGCCCTGTAGTAGATCCATACCCACCACTATGTGACATTGAAGGATCACAATCAGCAGTTTGAGCAAACCATACTGTTACTCCAACATGTAAAGAAGAAGTTGTCAGCATGTAAAAGTTTAGGAGTTACTTGAAGTCTTAGCTTAACACAAGGGTTGTATAAGGTACTATACTATTATAAAGAAGAAAACCCTTGAAGCTACATAGATAGTACAGAGATTAACTTGCTTGCCGCCCAGATGGCCCAAGTTTCAATCCCTGGTGCCATATGTAGTCCCGTGAGCACTGCTAGGGTCAATCCTGAGCACAGATGAGGTGTAGCCCGAAACTCCAGAGAAGGACTATTTGGTAGGACTTAAAGCTACGCCATTCATCAGCTGGATAGTCTTAGCAAAATCAAGGGCCTTATTCATACCTCAGCTTGCCATCTTAAGATGAGGTACTGATTATTTCTAGCCCACATACTTTTCTGAAGATTAAATGCTGTAATACTTTCCAAGTACCTAGAAATATGCTGCTGTAGAGTATGTGTTGTATAACTGGGGAATAATGGGGAGAAAAAAATTTTAAAAGACTGTTAGCAGTGGAGATGACTATTAAAACTTAGTCCAAAGCCACCAATAAAGGGGGGGAGGGAGGAACCAGCCCTGACAGAATCTTACCTTCAGTTCAATTTGTGAGTTGAAATGGAAGAGAATGAGTTTCTGTTCTTTAAAGCTACCGTTTGTAGTCTGTTGCCGGAGCCAGGAAAGCTGATACTTGGCCTAATAGCACTGAGTGCTTATTTCATTCTTAGCCACTCTATAGAGCACTAGGACCCTTAGGAAAGTCAGAGGAATTAGACTTTTTTAGAGGTAAGCAGAGGTATTAACACTCTTTGGGGAAAACACATTTTTGGGCTACTTCTTTGGACCACTGGGGAATCCAGTCTAACTTCCTTTTGCTTGGAAGGAGAGGAAGCACCAAACCCCCATCTGTTTGCAGGAATAGAAGAGTCGACAGCCCAAGTGGTCCATTTTCAGGTTGGTTTTTTTTTTTTTTAACAATAGGGTTTGTTATTTCTTTTCTAAATTCATCGGTCAGGCCAGTTGGAGGTCTGGAAAGTGATGGCTAAGATTAGCTTCCAGTCTCTGCAAGGAGACCTTGAGTGGCTGTCAGCCCTGCAGGGAACAGCAGCAAGCCCTCACGCAAATGGCCTATAAAAAAGGCCTTGTCGGAGGCACCTTGACCTGCTGGGGCGGCTGTGGTGCTAACATTCCCAGTGGCCCTCCCAGGGTTACGCACCCTCGCATGATGTATTTCCCCTGCCTTTTTTAGAGCTGCATTATGCTTGCTCCAGGAAACAGCCTCTTCCTTCTCATAAACACAGCCTTGGGTTCCTGACCAAATGCCCTGCCACTCTGCAACTCCTCGTCCATCCATCACACCTTGCTGTCACACTGGCTGCGATTGTAAAGAACTGGTCCGATTCCAGAGGTGAACCTAGGGTGGGGAGACGGAAGGGGAAAGCCCTGGGAGCAGTTGAGGGTCACACACACCCCAGTTCCAGCCCACCGATGAATTCCTCGGAAGCTGGCCGGCTGCACGATGAGCAAGCTTTTCCAATGGCCCAGTGAGTGTGATGGAAAAGTCTTGATAAAATCACCACCAGCGCCCAGGTTGGCATATCTTCTCTGTTCAGTGTATCTGCCCAGGGGGGAGAGGAAAACAGAGCCCCAGGGAGAGCTTGGATTCTGGAAGGCGTGTGTCTGTGTGCAAGAATGGGAGAGGAGCAGGGAAGCTCTTTTTGTGGCTAGAGATGGCTGATGGTGGGATTGGAAGGGTCATCTCACCTACCCCCATAAGAGACTTTACTGGCTCTAGCAGGGGCACTCAGAATTCCCAATAATGGCTTGAAAATTATAAAAAAAGAAGAGAAAGAAAGCTGACCTTTATTGGGTGGTTTCTTTGTGTTAGGCACTACTCTCAGCAAGCAATTTCATGTTCAACATTGCTCAATAAAAGCCCATATTGCCTTTAGACATGATGACTTGAGAGATGGAGGTGTTAACTGGGCAAAGTTCAAAGAGTTAGTAAGCAGTAGAACTGAGATTCAGACCCAGAAGATAGACCCAAGGCTACCCTTTCCAAAATCATGTCTCCTGCTTCATAGGGAAGTTAAACATTCTGGTCATGGTGATCTTCCTACACCATGGTTTCATCTTCTAAGTGGAACCAGTTCTCCAAAACCACAGGCAAGGAGTGGTGGAAATCTTCTTTATCAGGATAGACAAAGGTGGTGGTTGCCCAGGATAGACTATGCAAAATAGTACCAAGGTCATCATACTGTGCCCTTAAGATCTGTACACTTTTCTATATGGGATTTCACATCCTTGGTGAAACAAATGTTTCCACATTCCTTTCATCCAGAGAGAAAACACAGGTGTATTCCGGAGAGGATTAGGACTTCTCAATATTAACAAGGAGGCTGATGACAATGTTTTGATAAGTTCCAAGGGAAATTATTTTTCAAACAAGAATTCAGACCATCAAAGGAGGGCAGAACAAAAGTCATTTTATTAAGTGATTTGTCCATGCTCATATAGCTGTTAAGTAAAGAGCATTCACATTAAAACCCATTCTGTACTAAACTTCCTCTTCAGAAGAAAGAGGTGGTACTTAACTTTATAGCAAGTCTGTCTTCCAGCGGTTATACTGCCTGTCTCTTACCCCACTGCACTACCTCTCCCACCCTATTCTATTGTTACGGCTCTTGTGCTTGTCCCTTCTCCACAACAGTGCATTACACACTCTCTCTCAAAGACACGGAAAATAGTAAGCAACCCCTCAATGAGAAGTACATTCAATAGACTTGGAGATCTCCTTTGCTTTAATACCCTGCAGCTTTAATTACCAACAGTGCTCATCTATTTCATTAAGTAATTGATGGGTGTTCACCCAAATGAGAGGTTACCAGTGGGATTACTCTCTATCCATAATGACCACATCCAAATATCAGAAATAAGGCAACCCCTGTTAGCCACACAGACAGATGTCATTTATTCTGCCAGGGCACACAAAGGAAAGCTGGATCTCTCTCTACAACAGCTACAGGCTTGGCCTCAGGGACACAGAAGCACTCAGTTCCCATCTGTGGATTGGCTCAACAGGAACCCCATGGAATCAAAGTTATTTCATTTCCTCCTTTTATCCCTGAAGGAGAATCACTGGTCCAGAATAACCTGGTTGTACAGGGAGGACTGAGGACTCCAGCTTGTGTCTTCAGGAGTCTCATACACCACACCTCTGGGCATGGCTCCCTGCCTAAAATGGAAATCTTGGTCTTTTTCAGTTCTAAGTTCCACTTGGCAAAGTTAGTTCTCAATAAAAATGGCTAATATTTGTGAATACTTATACAAAGAGCAGTTGAAATATTTAAAAGAGAAATAAGAAGTGAATTCATACTATTACCATTGAATGATCACTATCATTCCCAAACCTTTCCCAGTGGAGAGATAAACCCCCCAAAAAAAAGACTAAAAAATACAGGGGGTAAAGCATCTGTCTTGCCTGTAAGCCGACCCAGGGTCAGTCCCTGGCACCACACATAGTCATATAGTCCCCGAGCACTGCCTGGATTGACTCCTGAGCACTGATACAGGATCAAGCCCTGAACATTGCTGGATGTGATTTGAAACCCTTCTCCCTAGGGGAGGGAACTTGGGTATATTGGTGGTGGGAATGGGGCACTGGTAGAGGAATGGGTGCTGGAAAAATGTATGATTGAAATCCAATCATGAACATCTTTTTAATTGTATATCACATGGTGGTATAATAAAAAAATTAAAAAAAAAAAAAAAACTTCCACTTTGGGCCGGAGCGATAGCTCAGCAGGTAGGGCGTTTGCCTTGCATGCGGCCGGCCCATGCCGGCCCAGGGCTCAATTCCCAGCATCCCATATGGTCCTCTGAGCACTGCCAGGAGTAATTCCTGAGTGCAGAGCCAGGAGAAACCCCTAAGCATTGATGGGTGTGACCCAAAAAAGCAAAAAAAAAAAAAAAAAAAAACACCAAACCAAAAAAAAAACCCTTCCACTTTGTGGCCGCTTCATCAATACAAATACATGTACAAGATGAGAGGCTACTACAATAGCACCCCACCCACACGGCAGAGCCTGGCAAGTTACCTGTGTCATATCTGATATGCCAAAAACAGTAACAATTATAGACCTTATTCCCATGACCTGAAGGAATGGTTTGAAGCTCTTCATGTTCCTGGAGAAAGTAGTTGCCCTTGGGCTACACTAGCATGTGACAGGATGTATGGAGATGTTACTGGTGCCCGCTCGAGCAAATCGATGAACAACAGAAAGACAAGTGATACAAGTGACACAAGTGAAAAAAAAAACCTTCCCCCTACAAAACACCAAGTCTCTCCCGTTCTCTCTCTCCCTTTCTCTCTCTCTCTCTTCTCTCTCTCTCTCTCACACACAAAAAAAAAAACTCCTGGGGGCCATAACGATAGTACAGCAGGGAGGGCATTTGCCATGTGTGCGACCCATCTCTAGCATCCCATATGGTCCCCCGAGCACTGCCAGGAGTAATTCCTGAGTGCAGAGCCAGGAGTAACCCCTGAGCACCGCCAGATGTGACTCAAAAAGTGAAAAACAGGGGCCGGAGCAATAGCCCAGCGGGTAGGGCGTCTGCCTTGCACACGGCCGGCTTATGCCGGCCCGGGTTCAATCCCGGCATCCCATATGGTCCCCGAGCACCGACAGGAGTAATTCCTGAGTGCAGAGCCAGGAGTAACCCCTGAGCATCGCCGGGTGTGACCCAAAAAGGCAAAAAAAAAAGTTAAAAAAAAAAGTGAAAAACAAAGAACAAACAAAATTCATTCTGAATCAGAGCGGGGAACTTGCTTTGCCTGTGTGAGGGTCTGGATTCAATTCCCAAAAACATAAAATGGGGGGAAAACAGAAAAAAAATCTCAGTTGAGTATGTACATTTAAGCAGAAGAGGCTGTTGAGTGAGAAGACAGGAATGCACCAAAGACAATCAGCAGCTCTTCCTCCGCAGCTCTGGTGCTGTCTGTATCAGCTGGAAACCTGGAAGACAAACCGTCATTAACAGCTGATCAGTTGCTTTCCTGAACATCCAGTGATGGCTTGGCTGCACCAGAGATCCTGGACGAGAAATGCAGTGGCCAGAGAGATAGTACAGGCCCTTGCCTTGCACATCGCCAACTCTGATTCAATCCCTGGTACAGTATGTTCCCTGGCATCACCAGGAGTGATTCCTGAGCACAGAGAAGTAAGCCCTGAACACAGCTGGGTATGGCCCAAACCCAACCACCACCACCAATGAAAACGAGAAGAGGGCACGAAAGTTAGTAACGCTGGTTTGTACTCATGTAATACATGGTTTGTATTCATTAATGCACTCACAAATGCTGGTTTGTATCATACAGTACACCTACAACAGCCGAACAAGAAGAGGCCGGAATGTGGTATAATTTATAAGAAACTGTTGAGCTTTTTAGCTGCATTCTTTTGTTTTGGTTTTGGAGCCACACCTGCAGGTGCTCAAGGATTATTCCTGGTTCTGTGCTCAGGAATCATGCCTGGCAACATTCAGGGGACCAGAGTTGGTGCCAGGGACAGAAGCTGCAAGACAAGTACCCTGCTGACTGTACTGTCTCTCCAGCCCTTAGCTACATTCAGAATTGATCAGTTACTAGAAGTCTAATAACTTCCAATAACTTTACTGGGGAAAATACTAGGAAAACCCCTCTTTCTCCCATCTCCCCATTCTCTTCTTTCTCTCTCCTTTCAGCCCCACACATCACCTCCAAGGCAGAATTATGGTCTCCAAGGATACCGTGCCCTAATCCCCACAATGAGAATGTGTTAGTTTACATAGCAAATTTGCACCTTGATTAAGAGTACAGACCTTGATAAGAGAGGTGAGGGATTATCCTGGATGATCCAAGTGAACTCATGAATTCCCTAATACCTTGAATCCTTAATTGCAGAGAATCTTAACCAGCTGAGATTAGAGAAAGATACAGGAAAGTGGCAGCTGAGAAGGTGCTTGCTAGCTTGTCATTACTGGCTCTGAAGGTGGAGGTGGGCTCTTCACTAAGGAATATAGGCAGCACCCAGAGCGAGACTCCACCTAGGCCTGTAGAGGAACTAATACTTTGATCTAAGCAAGATGAGAACCATAAGGGATTTCTTATTTTCTTTTTATTTTCTTTTTTCTTTTTTTTCTTTTATTTTCTCTTCTTTTTCATTTTGGGCCCCACCTGGTGATACTCAGGGGGTTACTCCTGGCTCTGCACTCGGGAATTACACCTGGCAGTGCTCAGGGGACCCTATGGGATACCGGGATAGAACCCGAGTAGGTTGCACACAGGGCAAACACCCTACCCACTGTGCTATCTCTCCAGCCCCTCATGGAGAATTTCTGACCTAAAGATCTATAATATAAGTCACAAAATTTGTGGTAATTTGTTACAGCAACAAGAGAAAATCCTGTCCTTCACTCTGCCCCCACCCCACAACCATGAGTTCTTATTGACTAAATGTATGGCACACTTTGTACTGGCTAAAAGGACTGATGCTAGAAATCTGATTGGGGTGGGTGGAGGCCGTAAAATAATGCAGGGGGTAGGGCACTTGCCTTGCATACTGGTGACCCAGGTTTGATCCCCAGCACCCCAAAGGGTCACCTGCGCACTGCCAGAAGTAATTCCTTAAAGCAAAGCTAGGACTAACCCCTGAGCATCACTAGGTGTGGCCTAAAAACAAACCAAAACAAACAAAAAAAATTTTTCATATTTCTGAACCCCAAGAGTTAGAACAGAATATGGTACACAGGAGTAGCTGAGGAAACATTTTTTGATTGATGGCTTGACTAAGCAATGGTAAGTCAGAGCGGTGTATCTTTTCCCCAGGCCATGGACTGGTGGCTCCTCTCTGAGCCTGGTCAGGATTTCATATTCCTCCAAGAACAGGGATGAAGGAATTGGGTGACTGAGCTAAAAGCTAAGGTTGAAACTGACCCGGAAGGAGACCTCCTTGGCCAACAAGGACTTGAGTACACACTGTAAATGCTGTGCCTGGTGATTCCAAGCTTCCGTAACTGTTCGTTTTCAATTCAAGTTGAAAGTTTACTACATGAAGCACTAACTACCTAGTTCTAAGGATAAACAGGATGGTTGCTGTTACTCCAACACTGAAACCTAGGAATGTCTGTTGGCTGTTTTGTAGCAGATTATTTCACATACAAAAACTCATTGAGGGGCCAGAGCGATAGCACAGTGGGTAGGGTGTTTGCTTTGCACGTGGCCGACCGGGTTCGATCCCGGCATCCCATATGGTCCCCTGAGCACCACCAGGAGTAATTCCTGAGAGAAGAGCCAGGAGTAACCCCCTGAGAGTCACTGAAAATGACCCAAAAAAGAAAAAAGAAAACTCACTGGAAGGGCTAAAGAGATAGAACAGCAGATAGGGTGGTTGCCTTGCATGCAGCTGATCCAGGTTTGATCCCTGGCACCCCATATACCCCCTAAGCCCTACCAGTAGCGATCCTTAAGCACAGAGCCAGAGGTAAACTCCAAGCACAGACAGGTGTTTACCACTGGTAAATATCTGCTAAATATCTGCTAAATATCAAAAGCAAAAACAAGCCAACATTTTTTTAAATAGATTTTTACAGTAGTTATACAGAAAACCAAGTATCCCATTTTATGGATGAGGTAACTGAACCTTAGAAAATAAAACTAGGACCAGAGAGATGGTACAGTGTCAGGAAGCCTCTGGGGTCCCCACTGATATCAGGGAACAAGTTCCCTTCTACCTCCAAAGCCAGCAGGGAATGGATGAAAACTCAGGAGTCCAGCACAGTTTTTGTTTTCTTTTTTGGGTCACACCCGGCAATGCTCAGGGGTTACTCCTGGCTCGGAACTCAGGAATTACTCCTGGCGGTGCTCGGGGACCATATGGGATGCCTGGGATTGAAACCGGCCGGGCCGCGTTTTTTGCTTTTTTGGGTCACACCTGGCGATGCTCAGGGGTTTCTCCTGGCTCTGCACTCAGGAATCACTCCTGGCGGTACTCAGGGGACCATATGGGATGCCGGGGATCGAACCCAGGCCGGCACAGGCCGGCTGCATGCAAGGCAAACGCCCTACCGCTGGGCTATCGCTCCAGCCCCCTCCCAGCACAGTTTTAAAAGGCTTTACTCTCACAGGTTCTGGTATACAATCCAGTAACAGGAAAACCCTGGACTTTAGGTTTCTAGCTGGGCTCCAGTCATGTGTAGGTTTAGAATCCTAGGTCAAGATGTCCGCTACCACATGCTAAGGCCTAAAGGGAAGAGAAAGGAGAGGGAGAGGAGAGGCAGAGAGCAAAGAGAAGCCAAAATGGCCAAAAAGTGCTTTCTCCTTTTTCCTAGCTTATTTTATAGCTAGAAGCCTGCCAAAACCTTCCAGCCCAACCCATTGTGGGCTGGGCTGTCTCGAGAGGAAGCTAGGTAAATGACCCTTTTGAAAAGTAGATCTTCAGGTGGGCCCTAGGCTCAAGCTTCACAAATGCCAGAGCTGATTCCCTGGGGTAAAATATCCCTAGCAGAGTGGGGAGGGGCTACATCTCTGAACCAGAAAGTAGTTCAGAATGTAATTTGTAGAAAATGACATTAATACTTCTTACCATGAATATACAGCCAGCTGATTCCAGACTCTAGTCCAAATTCCATTAGAATAATTCACTTTGGCATTACCTTTAGATTCAGAGACAGGTCAGTTTGCCTGGAGGTGCACTGGCATGTCTCTTTGAACTAGCAGAACTGATTACATTCTAGTTGATCCAACAGTGGCCAAGTACTCTTGGAATATCTACATGTATACAGCAGAGACTGGCAAGCTACCTGTGTTGTATTTGATATGCCAAAAACCAGTAACAATTATAGACCTCATTCTCATGACCTGAGGCTTTTCATCTTCCTGGAGCAAGCAGATGTCCTTGGGCTACATAGCTACACTAGCATGCAACAGGACATATGGAGATGTTACTGGTGCCCACTTGAGCAAATCAATGAACAATGGGAAGACAAGTAATACAAGTGATCTACATGTAAGTACCTTGCAGGGACCGGTGGGAGTAGGAAGGGTATTGAACTGGGGTAAGCAAGATTCATAATATTCATGCATGATAAAAGTATTTATGCTTTATAAAATTATGAAATCAATCCAATTCTGCCCAAGCTCCCATTGTGTCTGATCAGGAGATTCCCTAAAGGCAGGGAATAGCTCTTCACATAAGTTAAGTGTAGCTGGAGCCTAATGCTCAGTAGCGCATGTCACCCAACAACGTAGCAGATAAGGCACTTGCCTTGTACAAGGTTGACTTGAATACAGTCCCTAGCACCCCTGAGCTATGGTTCCCTGAGCACAGCCAGCAATGATCCCTGAGTGCAGAGCAAGGACTAAGCCCTGTGTACTGCTGGGTGTGGCCCCCAAACCAAAACTAAAGAATCTTAAATCACTTGCACAGTTTCTTATGACAGGTAAATGGTTCATGCCAGGCTTGGAATCCAGATTCACCTACTCCAAAAGCATATAATAATTATTTACAATTACAGAGTGATTCACATTTTACAAAGCATGTTCATGATCCATTCTCTTACTTCCCTTAGACAAGTTTACGGTATAGGCTTGGCTATCTTCACTTACGAAAGAAAAAGCTCAGTTCATTTGCCCCAAGACAGTGTTCTTTACTTTTTTTTTCCATTGATGTACAGAGATTACTTCTAGCTCTGCACTCAGTAATCACTCCTGGTGGTGCTTGGGGGATCATATGGAATGCTGGGAATAGAACCGGCTGCATGCCGGCAAGTGACCTACCAGCTACAGTAGTGTTTTGGCTCACCACGGAATTCTTAGAGCTGTTACCGACTGGATCCCACGGGATGTCAAAAGATCACGTGGCCGCCCACCTACAAGATGGTCAGACTTCCTTGTTAAGACCCTAAAGGAACGGTTTGAGGCTCTTCATATTCCTGAATCAACCAGATGCCATTGGGCTACATTGGCACGTGATAGGGTCCAATGGAAATGTTACTGGCGCCCGCTCGAGCAAATCGATGAGTAACGGGATTCAAGTGATCAAGTGACGGAATTCTTAAGTATCGAAAACATGTGAGACTTATACCCTTTCAATTCTTCCATGTTCTTTGCTAAACTCTAATTTGCACTCACAGACCCACCTGCTCTCAGTGAGCATATGATCTGAAACCCTGAAAAAGACAGTGAGAGAATTCAGCACAAGTTGAACAGTACTGCTAGAAATGAAGCTCAGGCCAGGTAAAAATTGTATTAATTAGAGCTGTGTTTAGCCAGTGTTGTCAATTATAATCACTTGCTTGATCTGAAGCCAGACATTTCTTGTCATGTTGAGCATATTTTGCACATTTCTTACATGTGGAACAAGCCCCACTTTGTTCAGCACTTTGACATTATAACGGTACTCATCAAGGCTTATGGGCTGTCTTAGCTACCTTTTACAACAGAAAACAGAAAAGGGAGGTCCCAGAATAATCAGTAAGCTACAACTTCTTCCATCCTTTGACAATTATGCATGACCAAATCAGATGTGGATCAAAATAAGCTTGGTGCTTATCAGGGTTACTTAAGATTAGCAGTGAGGAGAGAGGGCATCTGTGAAAATTGTTTTAGTAATCACCTAAGTCATCCCAGTATCTTCTATAGCAAGATATGATTCACAACACTCATTGAATGGACGGTTGAATGCTTGAATGAACTCCACTGTGCCCATGTAAAAAGACCCTGCAAGACCCTCAGAACTAAATGAAAATCTCTTCCTTTCCCCAACAGTGGAAAAGAAGCCAGTGTACGGCTGAAGACTTATACAGAATCACAGGAACATGACCTGTCACTAACACTGTACTATCCTCCGACTTTGCCACCAGCAAGAATGAGGATAAAACTTAGCTTTTCAATACAGTGGACCAATGACTCACTTCTGCCACTAGCAACATGTTCTTCAGTAAGACTCACCTCCCAAGTGTGAACTACACCACCGATAGGGGTGGGGAGAGAATCAGTTTATTTATAAAGCTTTCTGAGAGCCTCTGCCAGCAGGTAGAGACCCATCACCAGGATATCACACTCCAACTTTCTTCCCTGTCTGTCCCAAGTGCCCACAAGTTAATGTGTGCTACCTCAAAGTAGGAAGCGCTTCTGCAAGGGGAAGGCGAAGAGACAGAATTGGGGTTAAGACCCTGGCAATGACCCCAGTTCTATCACCAGAACCACTTATGTCCCCTGAACCCACAAACGAACCAAAAGAATTTCTGCAGGAATCTTTCTCACCCCAAGATCTTCTTTTATTTTAGGAGTTATAGGGAGTTATAGGGCACCCCTGACTATGCTCAAGGCTTACTCCTGGCTCTGTGCTCAGGAATAAATCCTGGCAGAGTTCAGGAGATCATATGTGGTGCTAGAGCTCTGGGTTGGTTGTGCCAAGAACAGCGCCCTACCCGCTGTACTCTCTCTCCAGCCCTCAGAGGATGATCTTCTTGCCTCCATCCAAGGACTCAACCAAAGTACTGATGCAACCAATGAAGCCCAGATTCAGGAACACCCACGCTTGGTGTGGAGACAACTGGCTGAGAACTAAATTCACTCTGAAGGTTTCTGGGGACTCCATTCTGGAGCGGCCACAACACAGCTCTGGGTCTGCAATTCCTCTCCCAGTACGGGTTTCACTCTCTCCCGTCTCAGAGTTCCCAAATAAATTATATCTAATCATAATAAATGACGCTTCTGTGTCCACCCACAAAGTAGATCCTAAAAGGGTTTAAATCTCCTGTCAAACAAACCCTAGAAAGTTTTGATACAGGAGACCCCAACAAGGCCACTAAGACAAGCGTTCGGTCTAGGAAGTCTGCCTGGCACAGTTGACCTGACAGCTTCTGGATTCTAAGGGGTGTAAGGATAGAATCATGGGCTGTAAGGGTAGAATCCCTGAGACAGGAAATCTTTAGTCATATTAGTTCTAACTCTAATTTAGCGCTTCACTACAGGGGACAGACCCAGCAGTGTAAAACCCTGGGGCTCCATAACCAACCTGACTCACTGATACTTTCACAGCACCTGCCTGCAGTGGAGCCATCATTCTGTTTGTTTGGCAGCCACACGGTGAGCTGCTGGGGCTATCATTACTACCGGTGATCACTTCTGGCGGCGCTCAGAGATGCAGGAGATAAAATCTGCAGCAAGCTCACTGCCCAGCTATATTATCGCTCTGGCTCCAGCCCTAGGCAGTCTTTTTATTTGCTTTGGGGCCATACTGGCGATGCTCAGGGGTTACTCCTGGCTCTGTACTTCTGGAGGTGCTCAGGGGACCATATGGAGTGCCAAAGATCAGGTTGTCAGCGTACAAGACAAGCGCCTTACCCACTGTACTATCTCTCTGGCCCCTCGGACTAATCTATTTTTTTGCTTTTTTGCTTTTTGGTTCACACCCAGCAATGATCAGGAGTTACTCTTGGCAGTTCCAGAGTGTGTGTGTGTGTTTGGGGGGTGCATATGGGATGCCGGGAACCGACGCTGGGGCGGCCGCGTGCAAGGCAAATGCCCTACCCGCTGTGCTATCGCTCCAGCCAAGTACTTGTCTATTTTCAAAAGAGGAGGAAACGCCAAGCATTAGGAGCTAGCTAAATGGCTGCCTGAGGTCACAGGGCGCTTGGGCAGTGCCCACCGATTATGACTCTCCAAGGTTTTATAGACTCCTAAGTAGCTGCTGAAAGCACTATCCAGTTTACAAATGAGGAAGGAGTCTGGAAGACAAGTCTCCAGCCCCGGGACAATCCACTCTGAGCACGCTCTGCTAAGCGCTCCGAGGCCGCTGCAGAGTTTATCTGTGCATCCCCAGCCGGAAAGGAATCCGCATTCCCGTGCTGGGGACTTAAGGAAAATTAATGACTAAGCTAGAGGCGTCCTGGGGACTCCCTCGCCTCCGAATCCTGACATCCAGAGCTAGATTTCCAGGCTGTGGGCAATGCCTGCCTTCGGCTTTTGGTCAAGACTAGGATTTCTTAGAAGGTTTGGGGCGGAGGAGGGGGAATTGGGTGCTGGTAGCAATCCGTGGCCATAAATCCTGGAGGACCTTGCTTGCTTTACAAGGGAGTTCGCGGGGGCTGGTCTTCTCCGCCTTTCCTCTATTTACAACGCCCAAATCTCCGTGTTAATGGACCTGGGATAATGGTGTTTACTTTACCACGATAACGCGTTCAGCTTCCTGGGGAGCGGCTGTAAAATGTCCTGAAGGTGGGGGAGGCGGGTCCTGCGTAAAAGCGCGCGCGACTGCGGCCCAGGGCACCAGGTTCTCCTCCAGGCCGACTCCGCCCTCCACCCTCCACCCCGAGGCCAGCAGCGCAGCCCCCGGCCTCGAGAGTGAGGACAGTTCCCACATAAATCACCCGCCCCGGAGTCTTGGGGAAAAGGCACATTTTTCATTGCGGGCTGCAGGGCAACTCCAGACAGCGAACGAGAAACAGAAGTTGGCTTTAGATAAAACCGTTTACCGGAGCGCACGTCCTGGCAGCGCGGCCCACAACGCACAGGGGCAGTCGGGCCCTGGCGCTGCGCCCCGGCCAGCCCAGCACGTCCAAGAGGCCCCAAGAGAAACGTGGATACTCTAAAAAGGGCAGGCACCACGTCCTCTCCCCGCAGGAGAGGGTGAGCCAAAGGGGCCAGGGGTGGAAAACAAATTTAAGGGTATGGGGAGACCCAGAGACAAAACCCCGAGTGGCTTTTATCCGCGATGTGACCTTTACCTCTCTGAGTCTCAGAATTCTTTGATTAAAAAACAAATTTAAAAGGGGGAGGTGCGGAGCATTAGTCCAGCGGGTAGGGCATTTGCTTTGCATGCAGCCGATCAGGGTTCGATCCCTGGCATTCCATGGTTGCCCACACAGTGTCGGGAGTAATCTCTGAGAATGCGGAGCCAGGAGTAACCTCTGAGCATCGCTGGGTGTGACCCAAAAAGCAGTAATAATAATAATAATAATAATAATAATAATAATAATAATAATAATAAATGAAAGTGGGGGTGGGTGGGTTCGGCAGGATTGCCTTGCACACAGCCAGCCGGGTAGGTCTGGTTGTGTGCAAGGCAAGTCTGCCAATCCCACCCAGGCCACCAATACGGGCCCCTGGCACCTGCCAGGCATGATCCCTGAATAAGAGCCAGGAGTAAACCCTGAACACCGCTGGGTGTGGCCCAAAAAAAAAGTACCACTTGGTGTGGCCCCGCCCCCCATCTTCCTAGTGTGTTCCAAGTTAGCAAAGAAACCAATTTTTAATTTAATTTAATTCAATATTTGTGTAACCTGTCTATCAAATGTATTAATCCAAGGCACCCGCGCCTTTCTAGTGCGGTTCCTTTAAATCCTAGAAGTAGTTGGAGGACTGAATGGGCCCATACCTTCCACTACATCCGGAGCTGGTGCTAGAACCTCCCCCCCCAACGTTTACGCCCTGCTAGTTCTGTAGCAGGAAGGCTCTCCCTCAGGGTGACACTGCACTAACGGTGAGATCTTGCCCAGGTTATCCGGCTCCTGTTTACTCTTCTGTAAAATGGGATTATAGTCTCCATGGTAGTGGGGAGTGCCTGGTGCGATGTCTGGCAGACTGTAAGTGCTGGTTAAATGATGGATTGTTTGTTGGCTGGTGTGGGGGACGCTGCCACCCACTAGCGTCTCAACCAGATGTTCTGAGGTGCGGTGCCCGCAAGACCTGCCTCCCGCAAAATCTGCGGGTCGGCCCTTGGAGCTGTCCAGGGGCTTGCTGACTTCGGAGACGGCCACCTTGCCCGGTTCTGCAACAATGATGCTAAATCAGGGATGCTGGGCAGAGTCTTTTTCAACCTGAAAACTGTCAAGGTCCACCGGGGCCCCACCATCCAACCCCGCTGGTCAGGGACACCAGCCTGCTGCCAGAGGGCTCCCATTAGGAGGTGGGGGCCACCACTTGGCTCTAAAGTGCCCCGGAGCCGAGCAGATACGCTACCGGGTGTGCGGGGCGCCTGGCAAGGGTATTTGAAGGGAGGCTCTAACCTAACCCGCCGGCCGCCAGGCGCCCCGGGCTCAGCCCTAATCCGGATTTGGAGGCCGAAGCGCTACACCGGCGGCCACCGACCCCGACCATCAAAGCAGCCGCCACGCCAGGGCTTGGGGTCCTGTTTACTTGTTGAGATGGACGCACCCAAGCGGGACAAGCTCGAGTTTGGAATGGCCTTGAGCGGAGAGGCAGCCCCCTCGCCGCGCCCCCGCGAGCAGGCACCTCCAGCCCCCACAGCACCGGAGGCCGAAGCTTCCCTATCGCTGGCAGACACGTTTCCTTCCCTCCGAGGGTCAGGGGTCGCTCCAGGAGCGGCCTGTTCCCCTGCCCGCCAGGCCCACCCCGCTCGGCCTCCAGGAGCCCAGTTTCCAGCAGCGCCCTCCACCCGTTTCCCTACCCCTCCCCCACCACCCTCACGCTCGCCATCCATTAGTGTAATCCCCTGTCCAAACACTGGGCCAGGACGGCCAGACGTTGGTGTAAACAGACCGAGGGAACTATTCTAACGATATAAATAAAATAACCATTAATCGAGCAAATTGTTCGATGAGCTGGAAGCCGCGCACAGGGACGGCCGCGCTGGGATTTGTGTACACAGCGTGGACACCACGCATCCGTCAGGTAAACCCAAGGTTCTTGGCTCCGCTGAAATCTAAATTCGGCGCAGGTGACGCAGCGGGCCACCTGGGACGCGGCTTCCGACACGCACAGGCCTCCCCACGCACGCGGCGCCGAACAGACGCGGCCGCCGAACACGCCCTTGCAGCCCCGACGGGTTCCAGCCTCGACGCATCTGAGGCGCACGCGGCCCCGCTCCAGAAAAACACGCTCGCCAGCCACCCAAGGGTCTCGGTGCGCCCGGAGGCCCAGACCTTCACCCCTTCTCGTCCCCCAACGGAAAGCGTGCTCCTGCACGCTTCCCGGGGTTCCTAATCCTAAACTTTGATCGCGGGCTCACCGTGCCAGTGGGCTGCACGCAGGGGGAACTCAGAGAGATCTCCGAGGTAGGTGCCTGCGGTGTTTCTGGAGCCGCGCGCAGGAGCGCACGCGGGCTCTTAAGAATTAAAGGATTTTTTTTTTCTTTTGCTCCAAGGAAGGATTTGAACCCAGAGCTCTATTCCCAGAATAGCGCGGAGTGTAGCCTGGGTTCAGAAACCCGCTCAGATTCCCACGTGTTGGTGTCCAAGCCTGCGTGCCCCTGATCCACTGGTCTGCGGGGCTTCGCTTTCCAGAAGGAAGTTACTACTTCTGCCGAGGGGCGTGGGGCAGGGTAGCCGGAAAGGTCGAGATGGAGGCGAAGCGGGGCCGCCTCAAAACCTGAGTCCTGATGTGCCGGAGAGATAGGACAGAAAGCCGCGGCTTGCCGGGAGGAACTCCTGAGCTTTGCCGCCCGGGTGTGGCAAAAAAAAAAAAAAAAAAAGGAAAAGAAAAGAAAAGAAAGAAAAGAAACATTCTCGGGATGCGGGAGGGAGGGAGTGGGGCTCGCCAGGGGCCTGACGCCGCCCTGGGGCGCACGGAGCCCGGACACCGCCTGCAGAATAGCGCCGCAGTCGCAGTGTCGCCCCCTCCCACCCAGGCCTGCAGACGGACCTCGAGCGCGTGCGCCTGGAAAACTAGCATTTCCACCCATACACACACACACACACACCCTCCCCACCACCGGCTCTGTAACCTTAGACAAGTCATTTCCATTCCCGCGGTCCTCAGTTTCCAAGGATTTTAAGGGGGGGGTGGGGGCACTAATATCTGCTACGTTGGGATGGAGCCTGGATCAGTCTGTCTGAAAGGGGTGGTGGATGCGGAACTTTTGTCGACCAGTGGGAAGTTTATTATGATGATTAGTATCAACTCCGTGACAGTTGCCCCAGAACACAGGTCTGAAAGACCATCTTCCTTTTGGAACGAAAACGGAGAAAGATGGGAGAAAAGAAGGAAGCCGTGTGGATCGGGAAGGGAGGGAGAGGGGGCTGGGCCCCAAGCCCCCCCCACCCCCCTTTGCCTCTATCTCTAGCCACATTCTCTGCCCTAGGGCTGGTGGGAAGTTTCCTGGAAGGGCTGTTTAGCAGCCAGCAGGAATTGACTCCCCAGCCCACCCGACAGTGCCGCTACTGGCTGCCCCTGCGAAGTAGAGAGGTGTGGAAGGTGAAGAGGGTTGGGGGTTGGGGACCTCCCAACCAGAGACGTTCCTCCAGAAGCAAGCTTGGGCAGGTCATCTCAACAGTCCACCCTTTGCAAAAAGGTCACACAAGAAGCAGTAGCCAGCCCAGGACACACACACACACACACACACTTTATTCTACTCTATTTCCCCTGCTACAGCAGTAGCCAGCCCAGGACACTCTCTCTCTCTCTCTCTCTCTCTCTCTCTCTCTCTCTCTCTCTCTCTCTCTCTCTCTCTCTCTCTCTCCTACTCTCAGTTCATTTCCCAACTGCTACAGCAGGAGCCAGCCCAGGACTCTCTCTCTCTCTCTCTCTCTCTCTCTCTCTCTCTCTCTCTCTCTCTCTCTCTCTCTCTCTCTTTCTACTCTCAGTTCATTTCCCAACTGCTAAGGAGGGTGACAGCAGCTCTACCAGTTTTCCTGTTTGGAGGAACAGGGGAGTGATGTGACTTCCAGCATCTGCTGTCGCTGATGGGAATGGTGGAACTTGGAGCTGGCTCACTGTCCACTGACTAGTTCAGTCCCAGCCCAGAGAAGGAGTCCTCGCCGCTGACCAGGGACCCAGGGAGCACTGGCCACCAAGGGCCTTCTTGGCCTTCTTGCCCACACCGGAAAGGAGGAAGCCGGAGGCCAGAGTGGGAGAAGGGCTCCCACCACCCCGCTAGGTGCGGGTCCCGCTGACTCATTTACATTCCAATGGAAACACTCATTGGCCAGATCTTTATCTAAACACAATAACAATGACATGAATCCTGGGATTTGTTTACTGCCACTAAAGATGATGCATTTGCGGGAGCCGGGACCTCATCCATGTGGATTTGTTTGCTGCGACTACCTCGGGTGTGGAGTGGGATCTCTGAGGGTGGACCAGGCTGTGGCGCTTCCGCCACTGATTCCAGGAAAACTCTAGGGCTGAAGAGAGCCCGTTGCCTGGTGTAGACACATCCCCCAAACCTGCACGGTTTAATCAATAGTGAAATAAATCTTCACCACGTGAATGAAGGGCCGCCTGGGAATCCTGATGCCTGGTCTCTGCTTCCGGCCTGGAGTTAAACAGGCCCCACCACCATCACCAGAACACCGACTGCAAGGATCGGGGCTGGCCTGGGAACATGCATTTCTTCCCTTACTCCCCAAATCCTCAAGGAAGGCCTAAAAGAACAGGTGAGAGGGCCAGAGCAATAGCCCAGCGGGTAGGGCATTTGCCTTGCACGCGGTGGCCCCTGCTGGCCTGGGTTCAATCTCTGGCATCCCATATGGTCCCCCGAGCACCGCCAGGAGTAATTCCTGAGTGCAGAGCCAGGAGAAACCACTGAGCATTGCCAGGTGTGACCCAAAAGCAAAAAAGAAAAAAGAACAGGTGGGTCTCCCAAGCACCGCCAGGAGTAATTCCTGAGTGCAGAGCCAAGAGAAACCACTGAGCATTGCCGGGTGTGACCCAAAAGCAAAAAAAAAAAAGAACAGGTGGGAGAACTGCCTCCAGGTGCACAGGAGGGCCCTGGGGCCAGTGACTGTGAGCACTGTGGCCCAGAACAGAGCTGTGACTACAGCTGGAGAAAGTCACCAGGTTGTGAGGCCCCATCCCAAACCCAGCCTGTAGGTGTCAACTGTTAGAGCACCCAAGGGTGCCATGATCTCAGCTGTCTCCTTACCCTTCCAGCTCTTTTTTTTTTGGGGGAGTGGTGGTGAGCCACACTCAGCTCTTCCCTTTTAGTGCTCAGGGATCTAACTTGGACCTCCTGCATGTGTCCTGTGTACTAAACTATTGCGCTGGCTCCCCTCCAACTTTTCATTTGTTTGGGGACATACCTAGCTGTGCTCAGGGCTTATTCCTGTCTCTGCTCTGGGGTCACTCCTGGTGGTGTTGAATGGATCATATGTGGTGCTGGGAATTGAACTGGGGTCAGCTACATGCAAGGCCAGTGCCCTTCCCACTGTACTATCTCTCTGCCACACACCCCTCTTAATATGCCTGCTCGTGAGTTGTGTGTGCACCCACAGACATAGTCACAGAAGTGCTGGGTATGAACCCTAAGAAATGTTTCTGTGTGTCCATACCCTTGTTTATTCTTCGTGGGGACACATTACATACACTGGCCCCCCTCTTTGTGGGAACACACTATATCCACATACAGTGCCTCCTCTTTGTGAGGACACACTACATACATATACTACACTGCCCCCTCTTGTTTACGCTTAGGCAAGAGAAGCATCTGGGGTTTAAAAGAAAAACTTAAGTTGCAGAATAATTTCAAAGTGGTTTTATTAGTTTCAAGAACATACAATCATTTCAATTCTGGTAATAAAACCTGTTCCTGTTCCTTCCGCTTTGATGGAAGTTTAGACAGGTCCTTATGGGACCACTTCGTACAAGACTAATTGCAGTGATCTCATAAATTGATGGAAATGGTACGTCTGATCGTCAGAAAAGCTAGTCTTCATCTTGGATCATATAAACATTTTTGTCCAAATTCCATGTCACTACCATGGTTCACATTATAGAGGAGGGAGGGAGGGGATTAGAGAGGCCAGCCCTGCTGCTGTGGTTCTCTGCAGTACCTGTGGAGTCTGATTTGTGGCAGGTCCTGAGTACCTTCGCTCCTGGGTCTGCCCAGCTGTGGAGAATAAACGGAGCTTGGGCAGCCATCCAAGCCAGAAACAAGCTCACAGAGGGACGGTAAGGGGGTCTAAGGTGGCTGGCTGCCACCACACTGTTGAGGAGCTGGTGCTGGAGGCAGAAGGTCCCAGCCCTCTCCTCCTCCCCTCCCCAGGGGCCACTGACTCAGAAGCATCTTGGGAGCCATCCCCAGTAGCTAGAAGGAGGGTGAGAAATTCCTGGTGAGCCTAGATGAGTTATGGAGCCACCCGTCCTCACCAACCCCCTCCTGCTAGCTGATATGAGGGACCCCCACTGCAGAATCCAAGATTCTGCCCCCCTTACTTTAATACACACACAACCATCAATGTACTTGAGGACCGCTTTGGCTGGACTCAGGGGACCATATGCTGGGCTCCCCAAAATGCAAGGCAAATTGTACTTTCTCTCAGGTCCCTCAGTGTCTGTATTTAAGGCACTCCCTGAAACACCTCTCAACTGGGGTGATCTCAAGGCTAAATGCCTGTCCCCACCCCCATCCAAAGTGGGGATAGCAAGAAAAGCAGGGAAGGTAAGATCTGTGTGTGTGATGGGGGGTTGACCCTGGTTGAGGAGCCCCCATCAGTCCTCAAGGGGATGCCTGGGGTCCTTACGGTCCCCTTTCACTCAGCTGCGATCCTCTGACTGCTACAATAGAAGGAAACGCGGCTCCGCAGGATCTGCCCGAGGCGGGATTTCCACAAGGAGGGTGGCCAAGCCTGCCACCTGGAGCCCCCACACGGCTCAGGGCCCCCAACAGAGACTGCTGGGAGTGGGGCAATGGGAGGAGAACGTGGTTCTGTGGGCTGGAGCATCCCTATTCCACAGGCTGGGTGGCAGGACACTTCCCGAGGAGCTCCTGTAAGCACTGCGGTAAAAGAGAGGGCGGGCTCTGGGCTGAGGAGTCGGCATGGCTCCACTCCTCGGTGCCCCGCTGCAGCCCACCCATACAACTTGGTGTTCCTCCAAATCAAATACCCCAAGAACCCAAGACAGAAAATAAAGCCCCAAAGCACTGGAGTGGAGGAGTGGGGGGGAGTGGTGTGGAAAAGGGGTCCTCACGGAGGGGGAGGAGAGGGGAGGTGGAGGAAGGGGGAGAAGAGCAAGCAGGGGAGGAGGAAAAGATGGACCCCAGGAAAGGGGAAGGGGCTGAGAAGGGCCGGCTTGCTAGGAGGATGATGAGACTGTGGAGGTGGGGGGTGGGCGTGGGGAGTGTCTGGAGCCCTGGACTGGGGGAGGGGTGGGAGCTGTGGGGTGAAGGAAGACCTGTAGCCTGGTGAACAGGCTTCCCGGGCCTGAAGACAGGTTCAAGGGCAGAGAATGCCGCTGTGTTGTCTCAGACTCCTCCTGAGAATGGCAACTGACAACCGAAGAAAAGTCCTGCACTTTGGGTGTGGGCCTAGCAGCACCCACAAAGTGCAAGACTCAGCCAGCATCCAAAGCAAAGACTCTTGCAGCCAGCATTCAAAGCAAGCTGGGCGCCATAAGGCATGGGAACCCACAGCTCAGCAGCACCCCAACTCCCACTGCTGGATGGCCAACCCCCACAGCCTGTGGCCACTCTGCACATCAAAGCTGTTGAGCCCAGAGGCCCTGCTGGTCAGCCTGGACCTCCAGCCAGTGTGTCCCTGTGTCTAAGGCCCTAGAGCACCAAGATCTCTGCTGTCCTTTCGTTCATTCTAGGTCTAGTCGGTCCTTTAGTTCATTCTGGGCCTGGTCGCTGGCTGATTTCAACAAGGGAACCTGATGCTAGGGCAGGCGTGATTATTGGATTCCCCACCCGCTTCAGGGAGCCCAGGGAAAGTGGGCAGCTAGAGACACCCACACCCACCACCTACTAAAGAGCAAAGGTCTGGGGCCGGAGCGATAGCCCAGCGGGTAGGGCGTTTGCCCTTGCACGCGGCCGGCCTGTGCCGTCCCGGGTTCGATCCCCGGCGTCCCATATGGTCCCCCGAGCACCGCCAGGAGTGATTCCTGAGTGCAGAGCCAGGAGTAACCCCTGAGCATTGCTGGGTGTGACCCAAAAGCAAAAAAAAAAAAAAAAAAAGAGCAAAGGTCTGAAGGAAACTTGACTGGGTCTTGTTCTTGGATGCCTTCCTATAACTAGACCTCTAGGCTGGATCCAGTGAGAACGCATCTGTTTGGACCTAAACCATAAGACTTTTGCAAATTTTTTCTTTTCGAGTGAAAACGCTCGTTTTTGTTTTCAAATGAGTTCAAGTTATTTGCATCAACATGACACCCAGAAAGATTTGGGGAAAGATTTCTTGGGCCCAGGAGGCAAAAGTTTCCCTAGGGCTTTCAGTTGAGAGGAGTGGGTTGACACTATCACACTAGACCCAGGCATTACTAATCTTTGCTTCTTGGAAGGAGATAACTACATTCCTGCACTGCACGGCAGGGATCCGTCCAGAGCTGGCAGGGCTCTGGTTTAAGTGAAGTAATTTGCCAAAGATGGCAGTCTCTCTCGAGAAGTCTAATTGTATTTTAAAAGCTCCATAGGCATTGCAATTTCCATACAGAAAGTTTAACTTGCTCTCACACATGCAAAGCTGAAGAATGCACTGAAGATTCCAATTTAATCCCCCAAACAGCTCACTGTGCTCCCAAACAGCACACACAAATATGTCTGCATATAGGTGTCGTTCAGTTAGGCATAACTGATTTTCATTAGACGTTGGTTCAGTTATACTTTCTGCTTTGTGCTTTAGCTACAGAACAGGACTGGCTTTGGTGATGAAAGATGTATGTATGTTGTTATCTTTATTTATTTTTTTTTTAGAGGGGCAGATACATGCACATATGACTGGAAGCTTCTCTCGGAGAAATCGAAACTCTCTTCTTCAACCACTGACAAAGAAAACACCCACTGCTTGGAATTCTCAAGGTCTCATTTTCTCCCGGGAAGAAACAAAAATTTCAGGTCCAATAGAAACCTGGGCAAATTAGGCATGTATGCAAACACATGCAAAACAAGCTTTAAAATTCTCATGATACATTTCAACTTTTTTTCTGTTACAAAGTTACTGAAGTGGGGGGAGAAGTCTTCCCCCTAAAGTCAGGTCGGTTTTAAAGCTTTTAGGAGCCGACTAGATAATACGTTCTTTTGAGTAGAAATTTCTTCACACTTATGAGAAAAAAATGCCTCTACTCACAAATTCTGTATAGCTTTCTAACAATCCCAACTAAAAACCAAACGTAAAACACATACACTCCACCACTGCCAACAAACGGAAGAGCAGTGCTGTTGTTACTGACCGAATGCTTTCTGGCTAAAATGTCACTGAAAAGAAAATTTCTAAAAAGAAATAAAAAACAGAACCAGTGAAAAAACCAGCCGGCACTTTTCGTTATCGCTGCAACCACCACAGGGTAGCTCTTCATGTTTTAATTTAAAAAAATTATTCAACTGTTACTTTTAAACTAAAGTCATGAAAACTTTCAACTCTGTGTGTGTTGGGGGGGGTCTTGGTTACCTTAAATGTCTATTTGGTAAGCTGGGTAAGCAACTGTAGGTATAAATAAAATGATTCATTATCTGCATGGTTCATCTATTCATTAAACAATTTTTGTATAGAGAACTTATGGAAACAGTACAATTTCAAAAAACACTGTCGTATTTTATGATGTTTCTTGTAATGGACAGAATGTGGATTTTCTCCAAAAAGGAATCTTTTGTGTGTGTGTGTGTGTGTGTGTGTGTGTGTATCTACAGTGCTTCTCCCTCATAGAATTTGCCACTTGTTTTACTTTATCCTTCCGTGAGAGAAAGTGGGGCCCCGGGCTTGGCTTGGATAATGTACAATGTGACAAAAGCTGAGGGCGGCAGATGTACCCTGTTAAAATAAAATCAATAGCTTCCGGACTTGTAAAGATATTTACTTTTTCTGACCGTAATTAACGAAACTATCTGGAACCAAAAACACCCTATAATTATTTGAGCACCAGCTCGCTAGAGGATTTCAAAGATGCTCTTTTCTGACAAGAGAATACAAATGCACCAGAACGCTAGTGTAACTGGATACGAGTTGAAACCAGATTCGTTTTCTGATAAGTGACTCGGAAGACCCAGAGCGGCTGTAGACGCTATCTACAAAGGGTTCTGGAGTTTTCCTATCAAACTCGCAACCCCAGCTCCGGCGCGCCGGGCTGCCGGCTTCGGGAACGGGAAACCGGGCCGCACGGACGACGTAGCCAAGCGGATAACCTCATTGGGACGCTCAGCTGCAGGCCACCAAAAGGGCGCCTGAAGCGAGAAAGAATGGCTTGAGACCACTTGAGTCCCCTGACCAGGGCAAAAGACCGAGAGCAGCTCTAGGTAGCGGGTAGAACTCGCGCACGCTAAATCGACCCTGCGCAGATCGAGAAGAGGCGGAAAGGAGGAAGGCGGCCCAGAAAGCAGCCGCAGGGCCTCTTGCCCCACGGTCGGACCCCGCACCGGCCCCCCAGTCCCGCAGGAAGGCTCTGACAGTGAGCGCCTGGGTCGCTCTGGATCGACCTAGTTTTGGGGCGACGAGGGGGTACTCGGGCAAAAGACTCTCCGGCCTTCATCAAGGCTACCTGGGTCTTATTTGGGGGCTGGCATGTTTAGGGGGAGAGTGTCGGGCGTGCAGACAGCCCTCGTGCACGCCCGGGACGCGCGACCTGGTGGACACCTTAAATATCAGAGAGGCGGGGGGGGGGGTGTATGACTCCGGATTCCAGCAGCACCAAGGCCCGGGATTCCAGGACTGGGCGATCTAAAACGGGAGCTAGGCTTACCGAGCCTAGTTTATGCCCAGGAGCAGAGGAGCAGAGAAAAACGCGCGGGCTCGGCGGGGAAATTTGAGAGCTGGAGTTCGGCAATTGACAGTTTCGTGGGGGCTGTTTATTGTTTCTTCTTCCTGAGTATGGAACTCACCCCCTGGAAAAGACGAAGAAAACTGAGGACTACCAGGGAGCAAATGTTCCCGGCGATCTCCTTCCCTGGGGTGGGGAAGGGACCCTACAGGCTCCTTTTCTTGCCGCCCCCTCTCCCCGCCAGCACGAACGCACACACTTAGGCCCTGCACCCCGTGGGCCGCACACTCACCCCCACCTCTCTCTGGAGCTCTCTGCGCGGGCGTGCTCCCAGCAGCAGCCAAACTCTTGGCGTGTTCTCCTCCGCAATTCCCAGGCCTAGTTCGGAGATGCCGGCCCTGCCTGGGGCTTCTAGAGTCTCAAGATTCAAAGATCAAAGGCCCGTTAAGGCCCAGGGACCGTAGCCCCTGCTCCAGGCCCTGAGTTCTTAGGGCCAGGGTCGTCCCCGCCGGCCTCCGGCCGCCCCATCCCAACCACTCGCGGGCGCACGTGGCCGGCTCCGCATCGCGGCTCCCCAGGCGGCCGGAGGCCGACTCCCCGCACCATTTCCGCTCGCTCCACAGCAGCCCCGCCTCTCCCCCTCCCGACCCGCTGCTTCTTCTCTCCCCGGCCCGGGGCACCCTCTCCGCACCGCCGCGTTCCACTCGGCCCGCGCGACCCAGTCTTCCGCCGCCGGGGGCGTTGTCCGTGGGGCCGTATCTTCCCCGCCTCTCGGCCGGCGCAAGCTGGTCTCCCCAGCTCCATCTTGGCCGTTAGAATGCGTGGGGCGGCCAGGACCGGATGAGGGGTGCGTGATGGGGCCGGAACCGGTTCCTACATTTCCAAGCCCAGCGCGGCTCGTGGGTTTCCTGTTGGGCCTTGCAGCAGAGCCCGCATCCCCCTTTCCCCTTTGCACTTCTCTGGACTAGTGGTAGTGGGCGTACACCTATTGTACGAAAGGATGATCCCCGCCAGCGTTGACTTCACAGAATCTCAGGGGACATCCTAGGTTCGCCCAGGAAATATGGAGGGTTTCACGGGAGCTAAAAGGATCGTGGGTTAAAGGAACTAGAAAGATTTCTGCAGTGCAAGGCCTAGTGCCTGGTGCCGGTTTTCACAGTGGACAAGACGAGCTGCATGGTTCGGTCACCTCTTTCCTGGGGACGTGCACCGCCTGGGCAGCCCACAGTCACTGCCTGGGCTCTGCGACGGGATAGCCCGGCTTGGGTTAAGCAACTAACAGGTGCAGGGCCTGCACCGTTGGGCAGATTGAGTGTTATTCATCCCTGGATACAAGAATCCTGCAGAAGGTAATAGCTGTCCCCTTTATGGTAGACAAAGAAACTGAGGCTTAGAACCGTTCAAGGACACATACTGAATTATGTCAGGGTTAGACCAGAGCTGTAAGACAGCAAAGTGCAGTAAAGACTCGTCTATCCCTCACCTGCTGCATAGTGCAGCCACCGAGACTGCCGCTATAACAGACGCGGCAGCCTGAGCCTTGCCCTTGGGGACACGCAGGCAGGCGATATGGCCACAACACTAGGTGGGAGGCCATCAGTTACAAGAATGTTCTTTACTTACACGCGCTCAGTGGAAGGAGAGATAACTTCCGGCTGGGCGACAATCATCGTTGGAGAAGGTGGCATTTATTTGAACAGCCTTTGGAGGACAGTTTCCAACACATGGAGACCAGGTCGGGGGAAAAGGTTCAAGGGGGATGGGAGGAGGACAGCTGGAGCAACGTCTATTAGGCGAAACGGACAAGTCGCCCATCCACAGACACGTAAAAAACTCCGGCTGTTTAAGAACCCCGAGCCCGGAATTTACAAGCGGGAAAGTTTTTTCTGATCCCGGAGCCGCTGGTCAAACCACGCTCCGTCTCAGGCCATCCTTTCAGGCAAGTCGATTCCTGGACCAGACGCCTCCCAGAACTGGCCCGGACCAGGAAGGTGAGGACAGGTGCGGCAGGAATCGGTGATTGAGGCACTGGGGTAAAGGCAGCCTGGCCCGCAGCGACCTGAACTTCGCGACTCTATACTAGTCCTTGACTATTTCTGGTAGCGCCGCCAGTCCCTAACTACGGGGATGCGGGGGGCGTGGTCCACGTGAGCCGGAACCAATGGTGAGAGAGGCCGGTGGGAGAGCCCCGCCCCCGGCGTGACGCACGACCCCCGGACACAGGCTTCGCAGCCCAGGCCCCAGTCCCTGCAGTGGCTGTAACAAAACCCAGACCCCCAGGTCCCGGCCAATGGAGGCTATTTAGACTGGAGCGGGACTGCGTCTGTCAAAAAGCCCTACTCAGCAGCGGCGGCAGAGTCCAGAAGCAGCGCCGGGGCCGGCGCGCTGCCTCCCCGCCCCCCCGCCGGGATTTATTGAGTATTTGGACTGGACAATTAAGTGGCCCTGATGATGTTGCCAGGCCCGGTCACCTCCACCCCTTTCTCAGTCAAAGACATTTTGAATCTGGAGCAGCAGCAGCAGCAGCAGTTCCCCGGCGCGGACTTGGACCACCACTTCCACTCGGCCCCCTGCATGCTGGCCGCCGCTGAGGGGACGCAGTTTTCCGACGGCGGGGAGGAGGATGAGGAAGAAGAGGGCGAGAAACTGACCTATTTTTAACCTCACTAGCCGCAGCCGAGGGTCACGGCGATTCGGGGCTCTGTCCCCAAACCTACGTCCACACGGTTCTGCGAGACTCGTGCGGTGGGCCCAAGGAACTCGAAGAGGGGCCAGAGATCGTGAGGGACCGGAGCCAAAGTGAGTAAAGTCGGTGAAGGGGGCGGGAGGGGGAGCAGCACCCGCACATCTGGAGCAATGGCGGGGCGCCTGCAAACTGCCCACAAATCTCGCCCTTGTGACCTATGCCTGCGCCCTGGCCAACTGCTGCCACGGACAGCGCAGGTGCCTGCGAGGGAGCCCGGGTGGGGGAGAAGGACGAGGTGACACGCACAGCTGCCGCTCCACCCCGCGCAGGGAGGAAGGAGGGGGCACACACAAAAGGAAAGTCGTTTTCCCAGACCCGATGCTGATAAGGGACCAGGGCTCAGCTTGACAATTCACAGTTATTTTGCCCTTGCCAAGATCTTTAGGGACAGGCGGCTGAACCTTTCCACTTGCCCTCTAGCAAGACTTCTCGGGCCGCTCGCGCCTTCCTCTGCAGAATGGGCCACTCAGGGTCTGTCCCAGCATCCGCAGGACGCAGGAAGCTCAGCGGAGGCCAGCGGGGCGATGTCCTCCCTTCTCGGTTCGGAGCCCAACTCAACCATGCCCCGCAAATGGCAGGAGGGAACGTGGCCTGTCCCTCTCTTCGGGGCCGCACTTGTTTTTGGTCTTAACATTCAGTTTTCGTGGTGTCCTAGGCTGTGGCACTGTAGGCAGAGGGAAGAACTCCTGAAACTTACCCTGAAGTCCCGCATGGGACGGGAACTGATGTCGAGCGGAGCTCCGGTAACTAAATAAAGCCCCCAGGAAGAGTTTGTTTAGGAAAGGGAACTAATCAAAATTCTTTTTTTTTCTTTTTCCTGGAGAGATAGTCCAGCAGAAGCTTAAGCGAATCTCTAGCAGCAAACTTGGGACCAAATTCCACACGAAACAGTCCCAATCAGTCCAGTCGTTTTATTTCTCTCAGGAAACATATCTTTGGGCAGACATTTAGCTATGGGAGTGAAACCTTTTTAAAGGGGAAAAAGAGCCTTAATCAATGAAGAAGCATTAAGCTGATTTTTTTTTTTCAAATACGAACCCCTCAATACCAACACATCAGCAGTCCGTGACAGGGGAAAGAGAAAGAGTTTGTGAAAACCTTAGTTGTTATGTAGTTGCCAACTTTTATTCCAAACGTAATCATTAGCACGCTTGGGCCCGGCACGCAAGACAGGGTAAATCCTTCACTCTCAAGATGCCCAAGCCCTAAAAAGAACGCGCACAAACTCTGCTTCCCACCGGAGCGTGCCTCTGCCCCCTTCCCCGGACACCAAGTGCCACCCCAATTCGTCTCCCCAAGTTCAGGCCTTTGAGTGCAGCACTTTCTGCTCGGCTGCCGCCCGAGGCCACGGTTCTGTGAGACCGGAGCGCCCACCAGGGGCCGGGACAGCTAAGGGACGCTGTTGTTTTACTTCTGCAGAAAGCTGTCAGCTGAAGAAGTCTCTGGAGGCGACCGGAGACTGCAAAGCAGCTGAGGAGAGCGAGCGGCCGAAGCCCCGCAGCCGCCGGAAGCCCCGGGTCCTCTTCTCGCAAGCTCAGGTCTTCGAGCTGGAGCGCAGGTTCAAGCAGCAGCGGTACCTGTCGGCGCCCGAGCGCGAGCACCTCGCCAGCAGCCTGAAGCTCACGTCTACGCAGGTGAAGATCTGGTTCCAGAATCGTAGGTACAAGTGCAAGCGACAGCGTCAGGACAAATCCCTGGAGCTGGGCGCACACGCGCCGCCGCCGCCACCGCGCCGCGTGGCCGTGCCGGTGCTGGTGCGGGACGGGAAGCCGTGCGTCACGCCCGGAGCGCCAGCCTACGGCGCGCCCTACAGCGTGGGCGCGGGCGCCTACTCCTACAACAGCTTCCCCGCCTACGGCTACAGCAACTCCGGCCGCGGCCGCCGCCGCCGCCGCTGCTGCAGCCGCCGCCGCCGCGGCCTACAGCGGCAGCTACGGCTGCGCGTACCCGGCGGGCGGCGGCGGCGGCGGCGGCGGTGGAGGCGGCGGACCTCGGCGGCGGCCACAGCGATGCCGCCGGCCTGCAGCGCGGCCGGGGGCGGGCCCTTTGTGAACGTGAGCAACCTGGGAGGCTTCGGTGGCGGCGGGAGCGCAGCCGCTGCACCAGGGGGGCCGCGGCCGGGACGGCGTGCGCTCAGGGCACCTTACAGGGCATCCGGGCCTGGTAGGGACGGAGCAGGTCACGCGGTGGCCGCCCCACCGCAGCCTGGCGCCGCGGGACTCTAGCTCGAGAGAAAGGCTGGATCCAAGGGCCAGTCCCCTCTCGTTAAAAAAAAAAAAAAGAAAAGGAAGAAGAAAAGAAAAGAAAGGACACGTCTCACTCCCCGGAGTCCCGGGAGCTCTGTTCAAGCGAGATCTGCAGGATGCGGGAGGGTCCGGGCACAGACTGTCGCAGACCGAAACGCCCGTCCTGGGGGGCTGGGGAGGATGATGGCCCCTGACCCCCAACCCGCCCAAGGGGAGTGCGAGAGGCTGGGACTCTGATGTCGTGTGCTTCTCCCAGAGCGAGGAGGATTTCTCTCCCTTGGCCGTTCCGCTGCCTCCGCCAAGCGATGGCAGCGTACTCAGGACAAAAAAATAAAAAATGTGGAAAAAGAAAAAATGTTTAAGCATGAAGGAGAGTCAAATGAGGGCAGGGAGTCGCGGGGTAAGAAATCCCTCGGCCCTGGCGACCCGCTATCCGCTTTGCGGGCCCAGAGCAAAGTGCGTTTTCCAGCGCCCGTCTCCTGCCCTCTGCAGCGGACACCTGAGGCCGGAACCGCCGCGCTGTCCAGGAGCAGAAAACTCTTCGGGAGAAAAAAAATCAGCCCAAGGAGATCAAAAAGTTGGGGCGGGATCTGGTGGCCCAGCGAAGGTGTGACCGGTTTCCTTTCTGTTTCATAATCTGTATCCAGCACATTTAATATATATCTAACTATATCCACACGCCGTGTACACGCCCGCTGCCATACACTACAGGAGTCAATAAAGAAGGTGCAATATTTCCAAACCTGGGCTGCTACCGACTTTGTTTTACCACCCCGAAGTGGGGAGGAGTCCTTTAAAGTGGGAGGGAAGGAAAAGTGCCCTCGCAGGAGTGGGAGAGTGAACTTCCCTGGGCGATCGCAGGCCTGGCTTCCCGTGCGCCAGACCCGGGCTCGAGTCTTATTTCTTCTTGCCCTTGTTCCTTCACTTCTCTTTTATTCTTGCAGGGAGGACAGGTCGCAGGCGCCGGGCCTACCCAGATGTTTGCGATCCTGTCGGAGTCTGCGTCCCATCAAGCTTAGCCAGTCCCACCTCAAGCGAGCGTGGCCGGGAAAGCGGACCCCTTTGCCCCCCCCAAAGGCTCCGAGGCGGCTCCCCGACCGCCGCAGGGGCTTGCAGCGCGCCCCGGGGGCGCTGCCGTGCCGCCCGCCGAGGCCCAGCTCTCCCCGCGGACGCCCTCCCTTCTCCCCCGGCGGCCGCGGCTTTATGCGAGTCCTTGTCACTTGTGGAGAATGGCTGCGCGGGGCCGGGGCTGCCACACGGCCGATTGTGAGCGTGCCAAGGCGGTGAATGGGGAGGCCTCAGCGCGCCGCGCCATTGTGGGGCCGGGCCTGGCTGAAAGGCGGCCCCGGGCCGGGAAGGTGCGGGAAGAATGGCTTTTATTGGAGTCCCGAACAAAAGGTGTGGTAGGAAGGCGAAGTCCCCTGCGCGAACAAAAACCCCAGCGCTTCGGGATTGACGTTCCCCCCCTCCTGCTCCCTATTGCTTCTCAGAGCCCAGGCTTTGTGCTGTGGTCTGCTCGACAGAGGGACGGGGAAATGCGCTGGGGTTTTGTTCCCCACGTTTTGTGTGCTGGGGAGGGGGTGGCGGTGGGGGGGGGGGACGGACGGGGGCTGGGCGGGCAGCAGGGGAGGGGCGCGCTGATTAGGCCCCGGCCGGGCGCCGGCGCGGACACTTTCAGCGGGAGTCGGCGGCGTGAAAGCCGGTCATTATTGCTACAAGTTTAGCAATTTCGCCCTTACAGGAGGGGTAGGAGCTGTGGGGCGGCGAGGCCGCCGGGCTGGAGAGCTGCAGAGACCGGAGGAGGAGGATGGAGAAGGACGAAGTATAAGGAGACGGAGAAGGAAAAGCAAGAGGAGGAGAAGGAGAATGGAGGAGGAAAAGGAGGAAGGGAGAAAGAGCAGAGGAAGGGACGGCAGCAGACAAGGGAAGCCTCCCAGGCCTGCTCACCGCCCAGGATGAGGCTCGGTCCCCTCAAAGGGCCTAGCAGGGGGCTGGAGAGGCAGCGCTGGGGGCGGGCGAAGACCCTCACTCCCTCCCCTCGCCTCTCTTGAGGTCGAAAGACCCCGGAGTCTTCCTTATTTGCGTTAGCGCACCGGACTGCCGGTCATTCCGCTCCCGAGCCGCAGTGCTCTCCTCTCTGGCCATCGCCTAGCCGAACACCTTCCCCGCCTCCAATATCGCTCTCACCTCCGCGACTCCCTCAAACCCCTTCTCGAGGAATCCTGTCTTCTGCGGGTATAATCCTGCCTGAAGTTGCTCAGGCTAAGGGTCTGGGAGGGGATTCTCTTTGCCTAACATTTCCTGCTGCCTGCAGCTATTAAGGGCGCATTCATTCACTCCTCCACTCGTGGGCCCTTCACCCCGTGTTTACCGAGCAACCCCTAACAAAGGTGCACTTGCACTTTCCAGGTGTTCGGGATGGTGGAGAACCACTGCCGCAGGCAGGGGGCACTTTAATTTGTGGTGTGTATGGTGGCTGTGTGTGTAGACAACAAAATACTTTTAAAAAATAGTAGATAGGGGGCAGATAGTACAAGAGTTAAGGTGCTTGCCTTGCATGAGGTTAATCCATGTTCCATCCACAGCCACCCTATGTGGTCTCTAAACTCAGCCAGGAATGCTCCCTGAATGCAGAATACGCAGTAAGCTATGAGCAGCGCCAGGTGTGGCCCTCAAACAAACAAAAAATAATAGTAGATAGATTAGATTCTTAAAAGGTAATTAAGCAAGTGCTGGAGGAAAGGCTTTTGCGGCAGGTGACCTCAGAAAGCCGATGCCTGAGTGACAGAAGTACCCTGAAAAGCTTGGCCCTGGCCTCCCCCCCCCCATCCCTTTCCCACCCAACTCCTGCTCAACTCTTTCCCCACCTTCAAGGCTGGAGTTTCTTTATTTAAAAGCATCTTAAAATTTATTGTTTTCTCCTGCTGCTCCCCACACACATGCCCACCACCCCCTCACTGCCGGAATTTCTTTCTGGAGCCACCCAAGAGGAGTTCAGCCCCTCCTCCTGTGTGCCCCAGAGTCTTAGGTACTTTCCAGCGTCACAGTGAGTGCAACATTTTCCCTCTCTTCACCTGAGGTCGTAGTGAGGTCATGGGGGACTATGGGAGCATCATGCCCCTGGGGTAGGGGGTACCAGGAGAGCATGGGGCTCCTTCAGCAGAGCCTTCCCCAGAGTTCCAGGGTCACGCGGTGGAACCCCCAGTGTGAGGTCACTGTCCTGTGTGGTGCGACACTGGCTGCTGGCGACCAGGGCTTGTGTGAAGGATTCCTGAAATTGCCCAGGGAAGGAGCCGCCTGCCCTCCCTGATCCTGGGAAAAGGGGCCGGCCAGCCATGGGGCTTCCCAGAAGGTCTTTTGCTCTTCGCCCTGCAGTACAAACCCTAGGAAAGGAGGCGAGGACCTTGTAGAGATCTTGACCCTAAGATACGAAGTTTAGGGACCGTGGAGGACCCAGGACTCTAGGAGAATGGAATTGAGAACTAGAGTGTAGGAAATAAATCTGGAGGCCTGCACCTGGGACCCAGTCTGGTTCCCCTGTCAATCCCCTGGAAAGGGGGGGGGTGGGGCAGCTTGCCCAGTGGAGTCCTGCTCAGGACCGATTTTAGCTGTGCTCTCTAACTCCTGAGTCTAAGCTGCTACCAGCGCTTGCGCCTCCTGGGGCTTTCCTAGGGGAAAAGCTTCCTTTAGTGCCTCCTCCTGGCATCCTGCGGTGCCCTTGCCTCTCTACCCAGTGCACCTTCCTGGTCAGTCCCTCTTCCCGGTCTGGTTTGCTCTCTCGTTGTGCCTCGGTTGGCCTTAGCTCTGCATCCTCTTCTGTTCTGGAAAAGAGTGACTGACTCCTGGAGGAAACGGCAT
Source organism: Cryptotis parvus (assembly GCA_021461705.1). Classification (NCBI taxonomy): domain Eukaryota; kingdom Metazoa; phylum Chordata; class Mammalia; order Eulipotyphla; family Soricidae; genus Cryptotis; species Cryptotis parvus. Next base: position 75,793 of record JAJIBD010006059.1, read on the forward strand.
TTTCTGTGGATTGACTTCCATGCCCTTTTGCATGTCTTCAGATACTTAAAGGCAGAAAACCAGCCCCCAGGTCCCTCCACCCACTCTGCTCCCAGCCTCGGAAGTTTACAAGTATAAATAGCTCTCTCTCTCCTAACTGAAGGATTTCCGCACAAGTCTGCTGGGACCCTGGCCTGCAGGGAGGGAAAATCCTTTGACCAGGTTCCCCCTTGGAGCTCCAGACTCTGGCATCACTGGGTTGATTGTCCCAGGAGCCAGGAGGAAGCGTAAAATCCAGGCCCAACCAGTGGAGTGAAAGTTGCCCCTCTGGGGTCCGGGCGAGGCCCTTGCTTTGCATGTAGCCAACCTGGGTTCGATCCCCAGCATCCCATATGGTTCCCTGAGCACCGACAGGAGTAACTCCTGATTGCAAATTCAGGAATAAGCCCTGAGCATCGTCAGGTGTGACACAAAAAAAAAAAAAAAAAGATGGTGCAGCGTACTGGGGATGGGGCAAAGGTGGTGAAGTACATGGGGGCACCTGTGAGACCCCAGCTCATTCCTGTTCCTCTGCAGGGGGTTGAGGAATGGCACTCAGACGTGGGGGTGTCAGTGGGGGCCACTTCAAGAGGTACTTGATCCAACTATATTTGGAAGACCACAGAACTGGGCATCTGGCTCATGGCAAAGGTAAGACCCCAGCCCTCTGAGCTACCTTGGACCCACATTTACTTTAAATGTGGGTGTGGGGTTGAGGAGACAGTACAGCAGGTAGGGTGCTTGCCTTGCCTGCAGCCCACTGGGATTCCATCCCCGGCATTCCATACAGTTTCCAGTCCCAGGACTGATCCCTGAACACAGAACCAGGAGTGAGCCTTAAGCACTGCTGATTGTGGCCCTCAAACCCAATGAATAAATTAAAACATGGGTGTGCACCCGGAAGTGGAATGGGGGTCTAAAAACCAGTATGTCATCTATTCTGGGTCTTTCGGCTAAGATCAAGTGTAGAAATCCAGTGTTTTTCCTGCAGAGGCTCATCTTCAGGGTAAAGTTAAGAGGCTGGTCAGGGTCAGAAACGCTCTGCTCTCTCTCAGCCCTGAAGTAACCATTCCCAGGGGCCTGGAGGGAGTTAGAGAAGCTCTGCCTCAGTTTCCTCCCCTAGAAAGCGAGTGTGCTTAAACTACGGGGTGGGGGCGTATATTGACTGTTTTGTTCTGTTTTTTTGTGGTGCCAGTGATTGGAGCTCAGGGTGCACAACTGCAAAGCAAGGACTCTACCTCTGAGCTACTCCCGACGTCCTTTTCTCTGCAGTTGCTTTTGTTTGGGGAACACACGTGACCCTGCTTCCTAAGTATCCGGGGTCGTGCAGTGGTGGCTGCCTAGCTTGGGCATCCCGCAAGCGCTCAAGCCCTTTGACGCATTTCCTCGGCCCTCTCGATTGCTTGCTTGCTTTTTCTTAACCTATAGCAGTAAAAGGCCTAGCGACTCAGATTACCACGGATGATTGTTTACATACGTAAACACTCATTACCGATCACTTTGGCTTTGAACATTAAATGAGGTGATCCGGATAAAAGCAGCTTAGCGCAGCGCCTGGCACCCAGGGGGCTATTGCACCGCCGCCGAGGTTACAGGGCTCCTTCTCTGTCTGTTGAGAAGCCCTGGACGCGGTTGTGACCTTGAGTATTCTAGCTCCCCAGCACTGCAGGTGGGAGACAAAGGTGGTAGGCAGGAGTGGGCGGAGGGGGTGCCCCGCGGGGCCTGAGGAATCCCACCAAAGAGGAAGAGGCTGAGGGGTCGGGAGCCCGCTTGGGCGGGTCGGTGGAGGCAGAGTCCGGAGATCCCTCCGCGCAGCGCGTTTGCAAGGATTCTCAGCGGTTCTCGGCCCGGGCGGGGCCTGGTGGGCGGCACCTCCCCAGACCTGTGTTACAGGGGCGGCTGATCACTGGCTGGGGTCGCCGTCCCCACTGCTGCCAAAGGTCGAGGGCAGGGCACAGGGACACTTTTCCGGACTCCCAAAGCCAGAGTCCAGCGCTTTGCACCCGCTTCCCAGCTAAGACCAGATTCTGGACTTGGCGGGCGCCCAGGGCAGGAACAGCGCCACTCACAGCCCCCTCTACCCCGCCCAAAGGCAGGTGCCGCCTCTGGGCAGGCCGGGGGCGGTCAGAGCCAGCGAAGCCTGGAATGCTCCGGGGAGCCCTGGGAGAGCCCTGTCCACCCGGGAGCGGGTCCCAGCAGAAAGAGCCGGCACGGGCCCAGGCGCAGTGCCCAGGTAGGAGGCTGGGAGACTCCGGGGGAGGCAGGAAGGCCCGCCTGGAAGTCCCGGGGAGCACGGGTAGAGGGGGTGAGGGAAGCAGGAGCTGGTCTCACAGCCTCATTCATCTGGGGGATTGAAAGGACGCAGAGACCCAGAGGACCACAGCCCCGCTTCCTAAAGGAGCGTTTAATGTTTCTACACTTCTGCAGGGACATGGATAGCGTTGAAATAGAAGAAAATAGCTTCAGAAAGGCCTGACCGCTGCCCCAGGCCCCCCCCCCCCCAAAGTTAGCAGCCCCCATGCGCAGCTCCCGGGGAGAAGCAGCAGTCCCCAACCCCAGCCCGCTCAGCTCCCCTCCCACCTCCAGGTTCGTGTCTCCTCAGCGGTAAGCTTCATCCCAGCTGGTAAAGCTGTGGATTTCTTTGGCCAGTCTGGGCATATGCACCAAGTTCCTTACGGAGCAGAGAAACGGAATCTCGGGTGTTTATTTTTTCTTTTTTTGGGTCACACCGACGGTGCTCAGGGGTTACTCCTGGCTCTGCACTCAGGAATTATTACGCCTGGTGGTGCTCATATGGGATGCCCCGGATGGAACCAGGGTCCATGCCTGCAAAGCAAACGCCCTACCTGTTGTACTATGGCTTCGGCCCCAGGTGTCTGTCCTCTTGATTTTGGTGGAAATCTGTTTATTCTTATCTCTTTATTAATTATTGTCATTATTTTTTGCTTTTTGGGTCACACGGCAATGCTCAGGGGCTACTCCTGGCTCTGCACTCAGGAATTACTCCTGACGGTGCTCGGGGGACCCTATGGGATGCCGGGGATTGAACCTGGATTGCTACCTGCTCTGCCAGCTCTCCGGCCTCTGTTCTCATCTCTTTAGAGAATTCCATTTCGTGAATATATCACAAGTGGATTCTTCCAATCTGCCATGGATGGCCATCTAGGTGGGTTCTCCTGAGGGGGTGTTGGAAGTAGTGATGTTACCAGCATTCCAGAAGGCTCCAGGGCAGCCTCGCACTATCTGCTCTGCCCAAATGTTCTCTCGCACCTTCCAGTATTATAGAGGTTCAATCGGGGCTGGAGTGACTGAGCCAGGATCCTGCCTCTTTCTAAAGGGATCATTGAGTTAAACATGAGCCACCACATTTGAGCAACATGGTCCTAGTCTGTCTTTGGTAGCACAAAGTCTGTAGCATCCGTTTCTGTTCCGCAGAGACTGTCGCTGTCAGCGGCTGTGGCCTATCCATTTTAGCAGCTTCCCAAAGCTGACCCGACGCATTTGCGCTCCTCCCAGCAGTAGCAGGGTCTGCTCCCCTAATGCTGAGATGATTTCTTTCATTTCTCTTCAGCATTGGCCATTCGGATGAGCATGAAGTCAGAAGAGGGATTTTCCTGAGTATGGAACATTTGGGGTGTGGGGCAGAGCAACAGCGCAGGGAGGGAGGCGTTTGCCTTGCATGGCCAACCCATGATCCCAGATGGTCCCCAGAGCACTGCAGGAGTAATTCCGAGTGCAGAGCCAGGAGCAACCCCTGAACTTCATCAGGTGTGACCCCCAAAAAAGCAACAGCAACAAATACATTCTGGGAATTGTCTTCCCTGTACTGTAAGTGATGGTGTTAATGGTGGTGCTGGTGGGCAGAGGTGTCTTGGAGGCTGAGAGATGATTTAGGTCTCTGAAACCGTATCCCCCACCCAGTCAGCCTTCCCTCTGGGAGCTGGAGCAAGCTGGGCAGTAGGGAAGGGCCAGGTGTCTGGAAGGACTCCTTCTCCCACAGCTCTTATGCCTCTTTTCTGTCCGTTGTTGATCACAGTGAGATAGACCATTACAGACTTGTTCACTGGGTTGTTCATTGAGTTTCAGTTGGGTTTCATTGGGTTTCAGTTGTTCATTGGGTTTCAGTCATGCAATGTCCAACACCCATTCCTTCACCAGTGCACATTTCCTGCCACCAGTGTCCCCAGCTTCTGCCTACCCCCACAGTCTCCATGGCACTCTCTCTCCCCTCCCCTTCCCTCTCTCCTCTCTCCCTCTCTCTCCCTCTCTCCCTCCCCTTCCCCCTCCTCCCCCTCTTTAGGCACTGTGGCTTGCAATACTGTTACCCCTTACCCCTTTCAGCACTCAGTTCTTGTCCAGAGTGATCATTTCCAATATTCATTGTCACAGTGGTCCCTTTATGCCTATTTTTTTAATTATCAGGGCTTATTCCTGGCTCTGTGTTTAAGGGATCACTCTTGGTGGAGCTTGAGGGACCATGATCATATTTGTGCAAGTCCACATGTCACTGTGTGCAGGAGAAGTGCTCACTCACTGCCTCTCCTGCTGCTATTCTTACCAGAATATTCTACCCGTGGAGAGAGTGAGTGGTTAGTTACAGCTGTGGAGAGAAGCCTAGCTTTGTGCTGGCTGGAGTTTCTGTTTGCAGAGTGGCTTGTAAAACTGGCCTAAACAGTGCTTGGATGAGGTAGGTCTCTACCTCCCCGAGAGCCGCAGCGTCAGACACTGGAGACAGCTGACGGACTTTACACTGTTTGGTAAGTTGTGCGTGTGTGGATGTGTCTGTGTTGCTTTTGTAGACACTCTGTCCTCTAATGGCCATGCAAGTTAGGTATTCCACGTTTATGCATTTGGAAACTGGAGCTCAGAGAGCTTAAGTTCTTCAGGCTCCACAGCATTGGCCCAAATGGGGCTTTCCGTGAGGTGGCTGCAATGAGAACACTGATGTTTTCTACCTCCCTTCTCTGAGTAAGGGACCTTGGCATTCTGGATCAGATTAGATGCCCCCTCTGCTAGACCTCCCTTTGGATGGACCTCAGCTCCTTATTGGTCTCTGGCTATGTTGTAACAAGGGTAAAATTCACCCTCGTGTGCCACCCGAGTTCTTGGAAACTTTTGCGCAAAGAGCTTTTTGTTTGTGGGGGAGGGAGAATATGTTTTAAGTTAATGCTTAGAATTTGTTACTTGAAGGTATTCAAAGGTGAATGTAAAGTGGAAGATCTGTTTCAAATACAAATAAGAACACCTCACACGGATTTCTTCTTTAACTGAGGAGGGCATTTGTGCAGTTTCATGGGGTTCATCCTAATAGTCAGCTCTCTGTGGGGTGCAAAGGTTAATTATCTCCTAGCTTATAAGTAACTGGGCGAGGAGAGAGAGAGAGAGAGAGAAATACAGCAGGCAAGCTTGCCCAATCCCTGGCATTGCATATGGCCCCCTGTGATCCCTGAGCAACAGAGCCAGAAGTAAGCCCTGAGTACCACCAGTGTGGCCCCAAAAGAAACCATACAAATGAATAAGAAAAACCCAACCAAAGTATAACAGGAAACTCATTGTCCCTAGAGGTTGTGGAGGGTTCAGGTTTAGCAGATGCCTTTCTCAACTCCTGATCACTTGGCGAATCTCTCAGGCAGGCGAGAGCTTAGGAGGCTAATGGGTGATTAGATTTCCGTGACCTTCCAGTCCAGCTATAGATCTCAGCTCCCCTCTGGGAAGGGGACTTACAAATCGCTGGAGTCCAATCATTTCATCACATCGGCTCCTGTTGGCAGTGTTCTGGCATGTTACCACAGGAGAACCACTCCTTGCTCTGCTCTACAGGCTGGGAGGAAGCCCAGCTAGAGAGGGCTCTGCCCCTCAGGAATCCACCTCTCTGTAGCATCCGTGTGTGGCTCCTGCTTCCCAAGTTCACATGCGGCTGTTCTGATCCCTGAAGCCACATGAGAGCATCCCTTCTCCCAGTGAAAAGCTCTTGTCTTTCTTTTTGTTTTATACTATTTGATTATTTTGAGTATTTTTATTATACCACCTTGAGATATCCAATTACAAAGATGTTCATGTTTGAATTTCAGTCATACAGTGTTCAAGCACCCATCCCTCCACCAGTGCCCATATCCCGCCACCAATGTCCCCTGATTCCCTCCCTCCCCCAGTCTGCCTCTATGGCAGGCTCTTCTTCTTCTTCTTCTTCTTCTTCTTCTTCTTCTTTCTTCTTCTTCTTCTTCTTCTTTCTTCTTCTTCTTCTTCTTCTTCTTCTCCCCCCCCCCCCCCCCCCCCCCCCCCCCCCCCCCCCCCCCCCCCCCCCTTCTCCCCCCCCCCCCCCCCCCCCCCCCCCCCCCCCCCCTCCTCCCTCCTCCTCCCCCTCCTCCTCCTCCTCTCCTCCTCCTCCTCCCTCCTCCTCCTCCTCCTCCTCCTCCCTCCTCCTCCTCCCCTCTTCCTCTTCCTCATCCTCTTCCTCCTCCCCTTCCTCTCTCCTCCCCCCCTCCTCCTCCCTCTTCCCTCTTCCTCTTCCTCTTCCTCATCCTCTTCTTCTTCCTCTCCTCCTCCCCCTTCCTCTCCTCCCTCCTCCTCCTCCCCTTCCTCTCCTCCCTCCTCCTCCTCCCCCTCTCCCCCTCCCTCTTCTCCCCTTCCCTTCCCCTCTTTCCCTCCTTCTCCTCCTCCTCCTCCTTCTCCTCCCTCTCCCTCTCTTTCTCCTCCCTTCACCTTCCTTTCTCCACCCTCCTCCTCACAGCTGGCAATGCTCAGAGGTTACTCCTAGCTCTGCACTCAGGAATTACTCCTGGCAGTGTTCAGGGGACCATATGGAATGCTGGAAATCAAACCCGGGTTGGCTGCTTGCAAGGCAAATGCCCTACCCATTGTACTATCACTCCGGCTCCCATTTTTCTTGTATATCTGGTGGCCCTTTCTCAAATATCTTTCCTTCCCTTTGGGGTCAAGTTTCTGAGTATTTGTCTTCACAAAATTTTTTTTCTGCCTTCCCATTCAAATAATGCTTGTTTTGGGGCCGGAACAATAGTCCAGCAGGTAGGGTGTTTGCCTTGCATGTGGCCGACCCAAGTTTGATCCCTAGCATCCCATATGGTCCCCCTGAGCACCGCCAGGAATAATACCTGAGTGCAGAGCCAGGGAAGAACCCTTGAGTATTTCTGGGTACGACCAAAAAAAAAGAAAGAAAGATGGAAAATAAATAAACAAAGGTGCTTCAAAACTATTTCTAAAAAATGCTTGTTTCAAAGTGAATTGGAGTGGGCACTGTTGAGGTCACACATGTACTCAGAGCTTAATCCCAGCTCTGACCTCAGGGATCACGCCTAGCACTGCTTAGACTGCCAGGATGCCAGCAAAGAAGCGGGGTCAGCTGTGTGCATAAAATGGTTACTGACGTCCAGTTGGAAATTACCTTTGTGTGCGATTGTTCCTGTTGCCTAAGGCTCTTCTCTAGCACTCCCGAAGTGTAGGAATCTTGCAATCTTCCTATCTGAGACTCATTCTTTGGGGTCAAATGGCTTCTTCTTAGGCTTGTACCTTGTTGCCTCTCACCAGGTTGGATACAAAGACTTATCCGGAAAGTTATTTTGAATGAAAGTATTGCTGATTTGCCATTTGTGCACAATTCTCTGTAAGTCAGGAGATGCAGCTTCATTCCTCTAGATGTGTGTAAGATGCCTAAGCCTCACCTCACCGCACCCGCCACCCAGTTCTTGTGCCATTCCCAGGACCACACTCATACCCCTCCCTCTCTTCCACCCCCACTTCCTCTGGGGCCGCCTCGCTTTATTGTGACGTGTTCGTTCATGCACTTTAGCTATTTCTACATGAATGGATGGTTCTTGTATTGTCTTTCACTTTTTGACTTACTTGTTTAGCATAATCACCTTGACCTACCCCTCTGTGTCACAGAAGGCGAGATTTCGTGTGCTTTTTTAAAGTAACTGATCAGTATTTCACTGGGTTCTTGTACAACGTTTTCATCTAGTCATCGCTTCGTGGACATTTCACTTGCTTCCATATCTTGGCTATTGAGAATAATGCATAGGGGTATATTATATATATATACATATATACCCATATATATATACATATATATATATATATATATACCCACTGGACTATCGCTCCAGCCCCCATATATATATGCTGGAGCGATAGTCCAGTGGGTAGGGCAATTGCCTTGCACGCGGCTGGCCCATGCCGGCCCGGGTTCGATTCCCGCATCCCATATGGTCCCCAAGCACTGCCAGGAGTAATTCCTCCGAGAGCAGAGCCAGGAGAAACCCCTGAGCATTGCCGGGTGTGACCCAAAAAAAAAAAAAATATTTTATATATATATATATATATATATATATATATATATATATATACTTAAACAAAAAACTAAAACCTACTTGGCGGGTTCTGTATGTCTTTTCTCTCCTTTTTCTCTCTCTTTTATATAATAAAAGATATATGTATATATATATACATATCTTTTTTCTCTCCTTTTCTCTCTCTTTTATATACAAACGATATATATCTTTTTTTTTTTTTTTTTTTGCTTTTTGGGTCACACCCCGCGATGCTCAGGGGCTACTCCTGGCTCTGCACTCAGGAATTACTTCTGGCAGTGCTCGGGGGACCATATGGGATGCTGGTGATCTAACCCTGTGCTGGCCACGTGCAAGGCAGACGCCCCTAGCCGCTGGACTATTGCTCCGGCCCCTATATATCTTTTTTGTTTAATGTTTTCATATTCTTTGGAGAAATACTGAGGGTGGTATTGCTGAGTCGTTTAGGATTTTCATATTCAGTTAATTTTGCAGTGCCAGTGATTGAACCCAGGGCTTCATACATGCAAAGTAAGTGCTCTACTGCTAAGCTACAACCTTGGTGCTTTAGTCAGTCCGCCGCCGTCGTTGTTTGTTGTTGTTGTTGTTGTTGTTGTTGTTGTTGTTTGGGCCACAACTGAAGGTGTTCAGGACCTACTCCTCACTCTGCTCAGGGATCACTCCTGGCAGACTCGGGAGACCATCTGGGATGCAGAAGATCAAACCCAGGTTGGCCTCATGCAAGGCATGCAGACTACCAGTTAGTTGTACTATTGCTCTGCCTCTGGTGCTGTTTTCACTATTTTAAACAATCCCCATCCCATTTTCCATAAAACAACACCAATTTACATTCTCAGAATTAGCGTGCACGTATTCTTTTTCTTCAAGCCCCTGCTAACTTGTCGATTTTTGGTACAATTAACCAAATTCTTTGGTTTGGTAGATCTATTACCCCACATCAGTTCTCACAGGTGTGGGGTAATAGATCTGTGTGGTTCTGATTTGCTAAGTGAACTTAAGCTTTTTTTTTTTTTTTTGCTTTTTGGGTCACACCTGGCGATGCTCAGGGGTTACTCCTGGCTCTGCACTCAGGAATTACTCCTGGTGGTGCTCCGGGGACCATATGGGATGCCAGGGATTGAACCCGGCCGGCACAGGCCAGCTGCGTGCAAGGCAAATGCCTACCCCCTGGGCTATCACTCCAGCCCCAAGCTTTTTCTTTTCTTTTTTTTTTTTTTTGCTTTTTTGGGTCACACCTGGCAATGCTCAGGGTTTACTCCTGGCTCTGCACTCAGGAATTACTCCTGGTGGTGCTTAGGGGACCATATGTGATGCTGGGGATCGAACCCGGGCTGGCATGGGCTGGCTGCATGCAAGGC
>JAJIBD010006060.1:0-35000 GCA_021461705.1 Cryptotis parvus
TTTTCAGACCATGATGCCTGAAAATATAAGTTAATTGTACACAAAAACGGAGACCAATACCAAGTACATGGAAACTAAACAGCTCACTGCTGAACAAACAGCAAGTCATAAAAGTAAACAAAGAGAAAGTCCAAAGATACCTGGAAACAAATAAGACTGAAGACACGAATTACCAGAACTTGTGGGATACAGCAAAGCAGTGTTAAGAGGCAAGTTCGTAGTTCTTCAAGCATTCATCAGAAAAGAAGAAAACACCATCATAAACAGTGTGACTACACAACTTTAAGATCATAGAGAGTGATCAACAAAAGGAGCCCAACCCAAGCCGAAAGAAAGAAATAATAAAATTGATTTAGAGCAGAAATCAATGAGATGGAAAGTAAAAAAAACAATCCAGAAGATCAACAAAACCAAAAGCTGGTTCTTTGAAAAAATAAGCAAGATTGACAAACCACTTGCAAGACTTGTAAGAAAAGTAAAAGAGAGAACCCAAATAAATAGAATCAGAAATGAAAACGGGGACATCACAACAGAAACAACATAAATTCAAAAGATGATCAGAGATTACTATGAGAGCCTGTATGCCACGAAACAAGAGAACCTAGAAGAAATGGACAAATTCCTGAATTCCTATTGCCTCCCAAGTCTGCAACAAGAAGATGTGGAATACCTCAACAAACCTATGTCCATCAAGGAGATAGAATCGGTAATCAAAAGTCTCCTCAAACACAAAAGCCCAGGTCCAGATGGATTCACCAGTGAACTCTACAAAACCCTTAAAGAGGACCTACTTCCAATTCTCTTCAAGGTATTCCAGCAAATTGAAGAAATAGAAACACTCCCAAAAAGCTTTTATGAGACACATATCACCCTGATACCCAAAGCACTCAGAGATGTCACAAAAAAGGAAAAACTACAGACCAATCTCCCTGATGAATACCGATGCTAAGATCTTCAACAAAATACTAGCAAATAGAATCCAAAGAGCCATCAACAAGATTATACACCATGACCAAGTGGGATTCATCCTAGGAATGCCAGGATGGTTCAACATCCACAAGTTAATCAACATAATACATCATATCAACAAAAAGAAAAATAAAAACCATATGATCATATCAATAGATGCAGAGAAAGCATTTGACAAGATTCAACACCCGTTCTTGATAAAAGCTCTCCGTAAAATGGGGATTGAAGGAACCTTCCTCAAGATAATCCAGGCCATCTACTACAAGCTCACAGCGAGCATCATTCTCAACGGGAAAAACTGAAAGCCTTCCCCTTAAGATCAGGGACAAGACAAGGCTGCGCACTCTCACCACCTCTATTCAATATAGTATTGGAAGTACTTGCCATAGCAATCAGGGAAGAAAAAGACATTAAGGGCATCTGGATAGAAAGGGTAGAAGCCAAGTTGTCACTATTTGCAGATGACATGATACTATACCTGGAAAACCCAAAACTCTCTACCAAGAGGCTCCTAGAAATAATACATTCCTATAGTGGAGTGGCAGGGTACCCAAAAGTCAATGGCCTTCCTATATGCAAACAGCGAAAAGAGAAGAAAGGGACATTAAAGAAACTATCCCATTCACAATTGCGCCGCAGAAAATCAAATACCTAGGAATCAGTTTAACAAAGAATGTAAAGGATCTCTACAAAGAACACTATAAAACGTTACTTCACGAAATAAAAGAAGACCTGAGAAATGGAGACACATTCCCTGCCTCATGGATTGGAAGGATTAACATTATCAAAATGGTAATACTCCCTACAGCTTTATACAGATTCAATGCAGTCCCTATAAAGATACCCATAATGTTCTTCAAAGAAATTGAACAAACACTCCTGAAATTTGTATGGAATATAAAACCTCACCGAATAGCTAAAAGCAATCCTTGGGAAAAAGAAGATGGGAGGTATCACTTTCCCCAACCTCAAGCTCTACTATAGAGCAGTTATAATTAAGACAGTGTGGTATTGGTATAGAGACAGACCTGTAGACCTATGGAATAGAACTGAATATCCTGAAACACACTCTCAAATATACAACCACTTAATCTTCGATAAAGGAGCAAAACTATTAAGTGGAGGAAAGAAAGCCTCTTCAACAAATGGTGCTGGGAAAACTGGGAAGCTACGTGTAAAAATGAACTTAGACCTCCTTCTAACGCCATGCACAAAAGTCAGATCAAAATGGATCATAGATCTCAACATCAGAAAACATAGGAGAAATGATCTATCACATTGAAACTAAAAGTATCTTTAAAGACGACACACCACTGACCAGGCAAATGGAAGCAAAGATAAACAAATGGAATTATATAAAATTGAAAAGCTTCTGCATCTTAAAAGAAACGGTGACCAAGATACAAAGACAATCCACAGAGCCGGAAAGGATATTCACCCAATACCCATCTGACAAGGGGTTAATATCCAGGATATATCAGGCACTGGTAGCACTCCACAAAAAAAAACAGCCAACCCCATTAAAATATGGGGAGAAGAAATGAACAGAAGCCTCCAAAAAAGAAGAAATTGAATGGCCAAAAGGCATATGAAAAAGTGCTCTTCATCTTTAATCATCAGGGGAGATGCAAATCAAAACAACAATGAGGTACCATCTCACACCACAGAGACTGGCACACATCCAAAACAGCAAGAACAACCGGTGCTGGCGTGGATGTGGGGAAAAAAAGGGACTCTCATCCACTGTTGGTGGGAGTGCCAACTGGTCCAACCCTTTTCAACATCCCTCCAAAAACTAGATATTGAGCTCCCATTAGTTCCAGCAATAGCACTCCTGGGAATATACCTGAGAGACCGAAAAACACATAGCAGAAACTCTATCTGTACTTCTTTATTCAACTCTGAGCTATTCACAATAGCTAGAATCTGGAAACAACCTAAATGCCCGAAAACAGAGGACTGGCTAAAGAAACTAGGTACATCTATACTATGGAATACTATGCAGCTGTCAGAAAAGATGAAATTATGAAATTAACCTGCAAATGGATGGACATGGAGAGTATCATGGTGAGTGAAATTAGTGAGAAGGAAAAGGACAGATATAGAATGACTGCATTCATTAGTAGGATATAAATAGATACCAGTGTTTTTCTAAATAATGTGGTATACATTATTTAGCCTATATATAGACTCACAGAAGTGGGGGCAGAGCTGCTACTGGCTCTCCCTGTGCCCAGCCTCTCACGAGGCACCCAGGAGGGATGGCGGGTTCTAACCCTGGTCCGCCACCCCAGCATAGCCTTGCAACATGCCAGATGACCCCCACTCCATGAGGGCCTACACTCTCCACATCCAGACTTCCCTCTCGTCAGAAATCCACCCAGCAGACCAGCCTATCACAGCCCGGCTCGCATAGCCGCTTGTGTGTGCCGATTCATCAATAAATGCTGGATTTTGAGATGACTACAAGAGTATGTTACCCGCACGCAGAGCCTGGCAAGCTACCCGTGTTGTATTTGATATGCCAAATACCAGTAACAATTTTAGACCTCATTCCCATGACATGATGGAATAGTTTGAAGCTCTTTATGTTCCTGGAGCAAGCAGGTACCCCTTGGGCTCTACTAGCATGAGACAGGACATATGGAGATATTACTGGTGCCTGCTCGAACCAATTAATGATGAACGGGAAGACAGTGATACAGTGATAATGTGGTATATTGCAGCAATAAAAGAACAGATATTTTTTTCTTTCTCTTTTTATTATACCACCGTGAGACATACAATTACAAAGGTGTTCATAATTGGTTCTTGGTAATACAGTATTCCAGCACCCATCCCTCCACCAGTGCCCCATTTCCACCACCAATGTACTCCCCCCTCCCACCCCCCCCACCCCCAGGCTCCCTCAATAGCAGGTAGCCCCATTTCCTCTCTTTCTCTCTCTCTCTCTCTCTGTCTCTGAATCTCTCTCCCTCTTCTTTTACACATTGTGGCTAGCCCTGCAGATATTTAGAGTTTATCACTTAAATCTCTTTGTGTATATTCAATGGTGAGTTTTTTCCCACACTTGGTAAAACACTGTATCTATTTATATCCTATTAATGAATGCAGTGATTCTATATCTGTCCTTTTCCTTCTGACTAATTTCACTCAGCATGATAGTCTCCATGTCCATTCATTTGCAGGTAAATTTCATAATTTCGTCTTTTCTGACAGCTGCATAGTATTCCATAGTTTAGATGTACCATAGTTTCTTTAGCCAGTCCTCTGTTCTCGGGCATTTAGGTTGTTTCCAGATTCTAGCTATTGTGAATAGCGCAGAGATGAATAAAGAAATACAGATAGTGTTTCTGCTATGTGTTTTTCAGTCTCTTGAGTATATTCCCAGGAGTGCTATTGTTGGATCAAATGGGAGCTCGATATCTATTTTTTGGAGGAATGCCCATATTGTTTTCCAAAAGGGCAGGACCAGTCGGCACTCCCACCAACAGTGGATGAGAGTTCCTTTTCCCCCACATCCACACCAGCACCGGTTGTTCTTGCTGTTTTGGATGTGTGCCAGTCTCTGTGGTGTGAGATGGTACCTCACTGTTATTTTGATTTGCATCTCCCTGATGATTAAAGATGAAGGGCACTTTTTTATATGCCTTTTGGCCATTTGAATTTCTTGTTTTTGGAAGCTTCAAGAACAGATAAATTTTATATGGTCATGTAAATGATGTAGAGAAAGCTTTTGACACAACTCAGCTCACATTTATAATAATTCTCATCAAAATGTGTATAGAAGAGATTTATCTCAATAAAATAAAGGCCATATACAGCATATAATATCATGGTCAATGACAAAAACAATAGATAGTTCAGGCTGAAGAGATGCACAGGTATTAGGGTGGGTGTCATGCATCCTCTGATGACAGTGTTTGATCTCTGGGGTAAATGGCCCATTGAAACATGTAACACAATCCTGCAGTTCCTTGAAAACTGCTTGATAGGACCCCTCTTGACCTATGAGCTCTTACAGGGATATTCTGGAGTATCCCAGCACTGCACGACTAAACAGTATAGCATCCTTGGGTCCTCGCACTGCATAATCTGGCCAAGTGGGCCAAGAATCACTAGGAGTGCCCCTATTCTTTTGAGAACTCCTTGTGAGTATATTTCCTAACAAAGTTCAAAAGAAAAGGGAAGCTCCACCTCAGATCAGGCACAAGGCAAGGGGAAGATAACCAGCACTTACAGAGCTTACCTTGCACAGAGCTGACCTGAGTTTGATCCCCAGCACCCCAATTTGGTGTCCTGAGCCTTTCAGGAGTGATTCTTGAGGGCAAAGCCATGAGTAAGACCTAATTATGACTTGATGTGACCAAAAATAAAAATAAACATTATTTCAAGATGGTTTGAATCTTTATAATTTGCATTAAAATGATAGATACACTAATTTCTGAAATGTAAATAACTTTAATGCAAATTTCAAAAAGAGTAACTTTGCCCAAATGCTCATTATTTCATGTATTCTTTTTGGTGACACAAGACAGTAGTTTCCCCAAATTAAAAAACAACCTAATGTGAGTAACTATGCTGTATAGAATGTATTATTTCTTAATAACAGAGCCACCTCATTCAGATTAAAGATGATACTTTAGAAATCTTGCATGTAATGAACACTATTGCCAGTACCTCCCAGTCTATATATCTGCTTCTCACTAAAGGAAAGGAAGTGAAATCTGTTTAATGCAGTATTTCACTTTAGTAGAAAGCTGCTTAACATGTCAGCCTCATAAAAATCCAATCTCTTTGCAATAAAGAACAGCTCTCCAATATTGTAACAGCTACAGGGGGACAATAAAGAATATTACAATTATATTTTCTTATTGGGGTGACCTCTAGTGTGAAGTGATAGCATTTTAGGATTTCTTGGGGTTTGAATTGCAGCACTTTACCAATTATAATCAGTTTCCTTTTTTCCTTCCATCCTCAAGATCACAGATAATTTGTCTTTTGGTGTTTTCCTGAAATTTTATTTGATCTTTGATGTTAGAAAATCTATCTGTATCGTTTTCCAGCCTTTTATTTTACTTCAGGTCTCTGCCTAACATCATATATAATATTATCTTAGTTTATTTTTTTGGTGGGTTATACCCTGTGGTGTTCAGGGATTACTCCTGTATTTGTGCTCAGGGATCACTATGTGCAGGCATCAGGGAATTACATGAAATGCTGGAACTCAAACCCCTGTCGGCTGCAAATGCCTTATCTGCTGTGCTATTGTTACTCCCACTGAAATTTTATTTTATTATTAAAGAAAATTTATTTATGTTTGGAGATATAGTACAGTGTGAGTTCAATATCTGGCATTCCATATGGTACTCAGAGCACTGCCAGGAGTAATTCTTGAGCACAGAGCCAGGAATAAGCTCTGAGTAATCATTGCCAGGTGTGGACTCAAAACAAAACTAAAAAAATTAGTTTGATTATAGAACCATGATTTGCAGTGGTCAATAGTTGAATGGTAGTGCACAGTACTCCAACACTAATCCCCCACCAGTGTACCCATGCTCACTTGTCATCCACACCCCACCCACATGCCTCCTTGACAGCACACTTTAAAGTTCCATGGTTGTAGTTTTCATCTCATAAGGAAGGTTGGAATATTTGTAATTGAAAAGTTTGTGAAAAAGAAAGAAGGGTCATTATCCAGTCCTCTGATCTTATACACTTGGGTTGTTTCCAGATTTTGTGAATAGTGTTACAGTGGAAATTGGAGTAAGGTATCTTTCCAAAATGGAGATTTTGGATTTTGGGATAGATGTCTGAAAGCAGAATTGCTTCATCCTATGGAAGTTCAAGTCCTAGTGTTTTTTGAAAAGTGCCCACATTGTTTTCCAAAAGTTTGAACAAAACAACATTTCAGCAGCAGTGAATGAGGATATCTTTTCCTCCACATCCACCCAACAATGGTTGTTTTTGTTCTTTGTGATGATTGCCAGTCTCATTGGAACTCATTGGTACTCTCACTGATGATACCCATTGCTGTTTTGATTTTCATTTCCATGATGATAAGCAATAAGGAGCATCCTTTTGTCTGTCTACATCTTCTTTCAGCAGGGCTATGTTTATCTCTTTGCCCCATTAAATTTATTTTGTGTGTATTCTACTAGTTCTTCTAGTAGAATACTTCTTTGTGTGTATTCTACTAGTACTACTTGTAAAGGATATTAGCCCTTTACAAGATGGTATTGGGCATATATTCGCGGGTGTCCTCCTAATGTCTGCAGCCATTGTCTATGGCCATTATTTCCCTTATGTTGCAGAAGCTTCTTAGTTTGAAGAGGTCTCATTTATCTTTGCTTCAATTTGCTTGCTTGACCAATGATTTAAAAAATAATTGAAGATACCTTTGGATTCTTTGTAAAAGCTTACTGTGGGGCTTAGGGGGTGAGTGGAAAACCTTGGGACATGGTGGAGGGAAACACCTGGGTGGAGGCATGGTGCTAGATTTGTTCATGTGTGAAATACTCCAAATAAAAGTTACATGAATAATTCTCCAAATTACAGTGCACACAATAAAAAATTTAAAACAATAAAATAAAGGTGGGGGGCAGAGTAATAGTACAGTAGGTAGGAATTTTTTCTTGTACACAGCCCACCCAGGTTCAATCCCAACATCACATACGGTCCCCTGAGCAGTGCCAGGAGTAATTCCCTGAATGCAGAGCCAGGAGTAATCCCTGAGTTTGATGGGTGTGACCCCAAAAAGCAAGTAATAATAATTAGTAATAATAATAATAATAATAAATATGTGTTTTAGAGAATCTATATCTACGTGTAATGTATGAGAATGAGTATGACATGTGAGATTTAAGGTGTAAGAGTCTTTAAGAGGAGACAGAGCAGTAATGAAATGTGATAAAAGGTAGTAATTATAGTAGCTATAAGAGGGGTAAAATCTAAGTACAGTTCTGAATATGGAAACATTATTTTTCCAGGTAAAAGATTAGGAATGACTGTACTACCTATGTGAGCAAGATATCATTTGAGAAATTAGGTGATCATAGGTTGAAAAGGTAACTGTAGTCTGAACCATGGTAAATTAAGTAGATAAGAAAGTTCACAAAGTGCCCTCTTATTGCTACCAAGAGTACACAGAATTTCAGGGCTGAATTATCAGTGTTGGACTGGCTCACAGATCTTTGATGTTAGACTAAATAACCTGGTCTAAGGAATATGAAGGCATTAGGGGATTTGAAAGAATAAAAAGAAGAAAGAAGAATCAGAACATTCAAACAAAAAGACAATTTGATACTCCTGGCTAGGAAAGTCAGATGTGGGCGTGTAGCAGCCCTACAGTGATACTGCATTGTGTTGGGCGAGAAGTATATTGGGAGGGAAGAATAGATAGAACTGTGCCGATTGATAGAATGTGTCAGCAGGAGCAATATGCCACATGGCAAGGGGAAACCAAAATGTCTGTGAAAACTCTGAGGGGTCAGAGAGATACCGAAGAGTTAAGATGGTTAGCATGCACAAGACTGACCCAGTGGAACCTCATATGGTCACCTGAATCCTACTATGAGTTTAATCATCTGTGATTGCAGAGCCAGCAGTAAGGCCTGAGAACTTCTGAGTGTGGTCCCGGAAACAAAAACAAAAAAATTCTCTTTCAACTAGGTTAGTCATAGAAGTAGTAGGTCCATTGCAGAAATAGATAACATGAGTGAGATAAAATAATAGGACATGCTTTTGACGGGAAGCTGAGCTTAATGAATTTTAAGTTACTGCATAATCAGGAGGAGTCACTTTCCACTTTTTAGGCTTATAAGAATACAGACTGGGAAAGAAATCAGGATCAGCGTGTAAATGGATGAGACAGTGGAGGTGAGCAAAGAGGTTTCTGGGCAAACCTAAATAGCATTGACTCTAGGGATACACTAGGAAATTCTGTCCAGCAGCTCAAATCTGAACACTTTTTGATGTGGTGTTTGCTTTGGGGCTATACCCAGCAGTGCCCAGAGCTTACTTCTGGCTCTGCTCTCAGGGATCACTCCTGGCAGAACTCAGGAACCATTTGGGGTACCAGGGATCAAATCTCACAAGACAAGTGCCCTAACCACTGCATTATTCAGCCCAATTGTTGCCAAGTTGTGCAAATCTGTTTGTTGTTTGTATGTTGTCAGTATCTGCTTATGTACTACAAGGACAGAATCCAAAAATCCTGACAGACATTGTGACCTGAAAATTAACTAACCTTTACTGCAACTATTGACTAGCCTCTAATTGGAGCACAAGGGAACAATTAGAATTCAGAGAAAAGCTGGTCAGTCATAGCCAAATAAGATAAAGAAAAAAAAAAAGAGGTATCGGAGTGATAGTACAGCAGGTGTTTGCCTTGTGCTTGGCTGACCTGCATTTGATCTTTGGAATCCCTGGCATCCTACATTGTCCCAGAACACTGTCAGGAGTAATTCATGAGTGCAAAGCCAGGAGTAACCTCTGAGCGTAGCTGGGTATGGCCCCCAATCAAAAACCAAACATGTACCACTCCCCACTCCAAATACAAATCAGAATATCCAGAAGGCTAAAGGAAGCAACAATATCAAATACAGCAACAGCTGGCCTATACCCTTCACTGAAAGGTACAGAGAAGATGGGGTATAGAGTATTCATAGGTATTCACAGACACTGACCTCAGCCCGCTCAGGGGATGATCGGGGACTTAAGGTCTTCAAGCAGGGTAGCTAGATTTAACAAATAATTATACAAATTATACATAGAATCCCTTTAAATTTGAATTTGTGGCAGGGGCAGGCTTGGCTATACCAGAAATCCTCAGATCTTACTCCTGCCTCTGTGCTCAGTAGGGATCACTCCTGATAGTGTTCAAGGGGCCAATATAGTGTCAATGAATGAACGCCAGTTAGGTTGCATGGATTAAAAGTGGATTAACAACTGTGCTATTTCTCTGGCCCTTAAATAGGAATTTTATTTTTGGCTTTTTATTATTATGTCCCTTGCCTTTGATGTTTTTGCAATGACCAGAGACTGAACACACTTAGTGGCAATGTTTGCATGCTTGCTTCCTAGGGGTCTGCATAGCAGGTGCAATGGCTTCGAGGGTGTCATGGATTCCTCACAATAGCAGAGCTGCTGAATTGCACCAGGCCCTGTAGGGCATAGTCTGGAAATGGGCTCATAACCTCAGCAGGCTAAGGCTTTTAACAAGTGCTTTTGATAATGAGTTATTCCTTGGGCCCCTTAACTGGAATTTTAGACTTCAAGTTGTTGCTGTTGTTGCTGGGGTTATACTTAGTGGTACTGGTGCCGGAGCTCGAGCTGAATAAAACACAGGACCTCACTCATGCAAGGTACGTGCTCTGCTATTGAGCCAGGTCCCCAGCTCTCCAATGTATATTAATGCACAAATTTCATGTAATCTTTGGGATATAAATTCTCTAGAAATTATTCTTTTATGAAATTAAAGTTTGTGTATTTTATTTTCTCAATCATAGCCATGAGCAACTTCACCCACTGTTCTTAGGCTATGTCTGTAGGGGAGGTCTGATAATAAATTCATTAGTCAACACAGGCTGCAAAAGTCATGAGCGAAACTGAGCATTTGCTATTTCACTGGGAGTCTCTGACCACTAAAGAGGGGCCTTGTCACTGACCCACTTACTCAAGCGCCATAGCCAGAGTTACTATAAGGGTTTGTGTTTTATGAGTCAAAGAGGGCACAGCAGGTGAGGTTAGCTACTGGGCGCATGTTCTGACTACAGAGCAATACTTTTGTCTTTTATGTAGCTGGTATTTACTTTGAGTAATGCTTCATTGAACTGCTTTATGATAGCTTCAACAGTTTGCTTCCAGGTTGCAAATAAGTACTTTCAATTATTTACTAAAATTATTATATTGAATACAAATTATTTTATGAAGTATTTTAACATTACATATAGTCATAAAATAAAGGAGAAAAACCTCTTTATTTTTGTTTTGTTTGTTTTTGTTCTTTTTTGGGTCATGCCCGGCAATGCTCAGGGGTTACCCTGGCTCTGCACTCAGGAATTACTCCTGGCAGAGCTCAGGGGACCATATGGGATACTAGGGATCAAACTTCGGGTTGACCACATGCAAAGCAAATGCCCTACCCACTGTGTTGTCACTCCGCCCCCCCAACAGACTTTAAAATATAGATCTTCAGGGGCCAGAGCGATAGCACAGTGGGTAGGGTGATGGACTTGCATACAACAAACCCCAATTCAAGTCCTGGTATCTCATATGATACCATAAGCCCTGCCAGGAGTGATTTCTGATTGCAGAGTTAGGAGTAAGCCCTGAGCTGAGCACATCGGTCAGAACAAACAAACAAACAAACAAATAAACAAACAAAATTAATAAGACTATGTCTTCAGTTATTGAAAAATAAGTGGATTGTTTTAGAATATGGTTTAAAATTTACATGTATGAACATATGTAAATCTGGAATGTTATTGACAGTGATTTGAGAGCTCATTGTTAAAGCTTGATCAAGAATTATTAGTAGCCATCCTGAGTAAAAATCATGATGGAAAAGTGCAATTGAAAAAATGAAATCAGCAAATCAAATCCAAGTGTCTGAAACATTTTTAAGTGCTTGGAAGATATACACAAATCTATTTTGAATACTCTCACAAGGAGAGAGTATTTGTGTCTGTTTCTGTCTCCTCAGAAAAGGACACAAAGCCTGTTGGAGACTGGTATTTATCAGGGACTTAGGCTTGTGGAGAGAAGGGGTGGAGCAGTAGGAATGGGCAAAAGGGACTCTGTACTGTATAGAGATTAAAATATTGGCCAATCTCCAACTCCCCACATTCCCTTTGGTCCTCAAACATGTAGTTCTGGGACTTTTAAGGCCCCTCACAATTGCTTCCTGCTGGGTCATTATTGTTAGGTCCTGAGAGTCTGCTATGAATTGATATTAGACTCGAGCTGCCTTTAACAGGTGTGTTCCTGGGCATGACCAAGAATTCCTGAAAAACTGGCAGCTAAGACAGTGACAGCTAAGACATGACCAAGAATTCCTGAAAAAACTTAGTTCCAGCTAAGACAGGTTTTTGCATGAAGAGTTCTCGAAAAGGAGCATTTCCTGCCACTGGGCCCCCTGCACTTGAAACATTTAATTTGGTCTTTTAAATTTTTGTGAAAAAGATAAAAAGTATTTTACCATGTCCATGTAGAGCTTTCTGAACAAATCCTCTGCCCTTATTAGTTTGCTGTACAAATATAATCACTTCCTAGGAGCCGCCATGGGTATGTGCATATATATATATATATGCCTGTCAGTTATATACACATATTATGTGTGTATATATGTATACATATGCGTATACTACATGTGTACATATATGTATACATGTATATATGCATGTGTATACATACAACTGCTCATAAGTAGAGGTATGTATATCTTTTTTGGTGGGAATCCTTCAAGGAGTTTTCAGGAGTTCTAGGGGCTTAAAGATAATTCTGGATCTGCTGAACAATTCTTCATTGCCAGGGTAGAGGATGGGATACTGCTTGGGCCTTGTGTGCCTGGGACGTGGACCACCATGATGGTGTTGTAGGCCTCAGAGATACTACCAGTGATGTCTGAGAGACAATGTGCTGCTGGGAATCAAACACTTCCCAGACACCTTAACCTTTGTTAGATCTCTGGCACTGAGGAAGGCATATCTTTATGGTGGTTGAGATAGTAAGTCATTGAACTATGTGATTAAAGATTATTTTTAATGACTTCAAATGACATTTATAGGTTGAAGTACATATTTTGATTCCTAAGAAATATGACTATCCAGAATCCTATTGTTTGTTTTGGCAATTTATGATACTGAAAAGACTCCAGGAGTCCGTGCGACAGTATTGCCTTCAACTCGGCCAACCCTAGTTGAACCCTAGCACCCGTCTGGTCCCCGTGAAACTCCAGGAACAATTCCTGAGTACAGAGCCAGGAGTAATCCCTGAACATCGCCAAATGTGACCCAAAAAAGCCCCCAAATAAAGACACCAGGAGCTGGAGCGATAGCACAGCGGGTAGGGCTTTTGCCTTGCATGTGGCCTACCCAGGTTCGATCCCTGGCATCCCATATGGTCCCCTGAGCACTGACAGGAGTAATTCCTGAATGCAGAGCCAGGAATAACCACTGAGCTTTTCTGGGTGTGACCCAAAAATAAAAAAAAAGACACCAGTAACACATATGTTCACAACTTTCTAGTTCCACGCTTTCTTGGCAGTGTTTTTTAATCATTTATTTATTTTAATATTATTATACCACTGTGAGATATAAAATTACAAAACTGTTCATAATTAAGTTTCAGTCATAATATGTTCCAGCACCCATCCCCTCCACAAGTGCACATTTCCCACCACCAAGTTCCCCAAGTGCAGTCCCTCTCCCCAGCCTGCCTCTATAGCAGGCACTTTGCCTCTCTCTCTCTCTGTTTCTCTCTTTGTTTCTCTCTCTGTCTGTCTGTCTCTCTGTCTCACTGTCTCTCTCTCTCCCTTCTCTTACACATTGTGGCTTGCAATACATACATTTAGGGATTACATGTATATCCCTTTGCCTACATTCAGGGCTCAGTTCTAGGTTGTTATTATACTTTCCAACAATTATTAGCACTTTGACTCCCACACACTTGTGGTAGATTCCACCCACTGACAAGTCCTGATCCATATTTTGCCTGGCCTTCGATATTAGTGTCATACTATTTTTTCTTATATCCCACATATTAATGCAATTATTCAATATCTGTCCTTTTCCCTCTAGCTAATTTCACTCAACATGATCCACTCCACATCCATCCACTTATGGGAAAATTTCATCACTCCATTTTTCCTACCAGTTTCATGGTATTCCAGTGTGTAGATGTACCATAGATTTTCTATCTGGTCATCTGTTCTTGGGCACTCAGTTTATTTCCAGATTCTGACTATTGCGTAATAGTGCTGCTATGAGCAGAGAAGTGCAGATGGTGTTTCTGCTGTGTGCTTTTTTGGATTCCCAGGGTATATTTCCAGGAGTGGTATTGCTGGCTAAATAGGAGTTCAATTTCTAGTTTTTTGGAGGAACGTCCACATCACTTTTCAAAAAGGCTGTCGCAGTCTACATTCCCACCAACAATGGATGAGAGTCCCTTTTTTCCCGTATCCACACTTGGCAGTATTAT
This sequence comes from Cryptotis parvus, assembly GCA_021461705.1. Lineage (NCBI taxonomy): Eukaryota > Metazoa > Chordata > Mammalia > Eulipotyphla > Soricidae > Cryptotis > Cryptotis parvus. The sequence continues at coordinate 14,170 of JAJIBD010006060.1, forward strand.
TATGCCTTGAAAACAGTTGGGATTTATATGAAAACCTTTATATCTTTGGCTTATGGTCAGAATATTATGGTTTTGTTTTTGTGTTGGGCAATACCTGGTGCTGTTCAGGGCTTACTCCTGGTTCTGTGTTCAGGGAATACTCCTGGCAAGACTCAAGAGGTCATATGTGGTTCTGGTGACTCAACCTGTGTCAGTTGCATGCACCATAAGTGCTAACTATTGGTCTGGCCTGGCAAGAGTTTTCTGGAAACATTTCTAGGCAAGACAATCTAGGAGCTCATTTGAATTAGATCAACAAACCAAAAATACAGAAAACCATCCCACCAGGCCTTTATGTCTACTTTTTGATTCCTGCTATGCTATGGTGTTAATGAAATGATGAGTTCTGTTTCTGAGCTTCTAGAAAACTGGTTCTTTACCTCTTGTTTAATTTTCCTTTCTGTTGCATCTGTCTGTGTACCTGCTCTGTAAGCAAAGAGACCCTGCATTTTTTTTAAGTATTTTATTATACCACCGTGAGATATACAAATAAAAAGATATACAATTAAAAAGTTCATGTTTGGGTTTTGGTCATACAGTGTTTCAGCACCCGTCCCTCCACCAGTGCCCATCTCCATACAAATAAAAAAGATATACAATTAAAAAGTTCATGTTTGGGTTTTGGTCATACAGTGTTTCAGCACCCGTCCCTCCACCAGTGCCCATCTCCATACAAATAAAAAGATATACAATTAAAAAGTTCATGTTTGGGTTTTGGTCATACAGTGTTTCAGCACCCGTCCCTCCCACCAGTGCCCATCTCCATACAAATAAAAAGATATACAATTAAAAGGTCATGTTTGGGTTTTGGTCATACAGTGTTTCAGCACCCGTCCCTCCACCAGTGCCCATCTCCCACTAACAACATCCCCGGTTCCCTCCCCCTAACCCAGCCCTGCTCCATGGCAGGTTCTTTATTTCTTTGCCTTTCTCTCTCTTTCTCTTTTCCTTCCCTTCTAGACTATGGATTACAGAACATACATTAAAAGGTTGTCATGTGAATCCTTTTGCCTCTATTTCATGCTCAGTTCTAGGTTGGCATTAGTACCCTCGACTATTATTAGCACCCTGTTCCATTTTCTGTCTCTCCTAAACTCTGACTCCCACACGTTTGTGATAATTTCCACCTTTGACAAGACCTCCCGATATATGCTTCACTTGACCTTGGATATTGGTATCATAATATGTACATATATATTTATGCCATGCAAATAAATGCAGTCATTCTGTATCTGTCTCTCTCCTTCTGGCTAATTTCGCTCAACATAATCTTCTCCATGTCCATCCATTTATAGGCAAATTTTATAACTTCATTTTTCCTAACAGCTGCATAGTATTCCATTGTGTAGATGTACCAAAGCTTCTTTATCCAGTCATCCACCCTCGTAAACTACAAGGCATCCACCTCCTTGTCCTAAAAATATGACACCTGCTGCTCACTGCACCTAACCATATACATCTTTTTCATCAGACTGTTGTTTTCTTTCTATTTCTCTTTGTCAAGACAAACTCAATGTTTTTCTCTGGAAACGTGCATGGGGCCAAAGTTGTATAACTTAGAACCAAAAATGGTATTATTTTCTTTTTTGGTTGTAAACCCAGTGTAACTGTAGAATGTCTGCCTTTAAAAAAATTGATAAGGGAATAATAGGGTAAAAAAAATTCAGACAACTGTTTAGGGTCAAATTTTGGGTTAAGTTTTCTTTTTTCTTTGAAGGAGCAATAAATTCTTGGTGCAGAGTCTAGGATACTGGGTCCTATGAGAACTTAACTGTTAGCCTCTGGATTTTCAACTTGCATTTATTTTTGTTTTTTTTGTTTAGCTATTTGAGAAATGATTATTGAAGGAAAAGAAGGGAATTAGCTTTGCAACCATGACCAAATGTGACTGAGACTAATACAAGAATATCTCCTAAAGATGAATGATTGCATTCAAACATCATCTAGCATCTCAAACTTATACTAGAAGAAAATATACATATGCTTTAAAATATTTTCAACTCATTTATTTTTAACATACTTGCAAAATTATCTTTCTTTTATTATCTTGGAGTTTGGGTACATGGCTATGAGTTTTGACAGATGCACCAAATGGTGAAACTGTTGTAATAGGATAGATCCAGAATAGTTCCTTCACCCCTTAAGTTCCCTGTGTTATCACTTTGTAATCACTCCTTTACCATTTCCTACCACTGGACATTGCTAATTTTGTCTCCATCTACATTGTCTTCTGTAAGATGTCATATAAATATAAACTATAAAAGTTTGTTTGTAGTTTCTTTCACTTGACATACTACATTTAAGATTTACTAATTTGTTGCACACATCATATTTTATTTTTATTATTTTATGGAGTGTTTCACGGACTACTACCTTGCTTAGCTATGTATTAATCAGCTAAGAAAATTTAGATTGTTTTCAGGTTTTTCAACCATAAAAAATATTCTTTTAAATATTTGCTTTGCAGAAAGGATTTCAGTGCATCAGTTTTTATATCTCCTTAGTGAACTATTTAGAGTGGGATTGCTAAATTATTAGATTCCTGCTGCTGCTATAACTATTTTCTAAAAATTTATTTAACTTAAAACAACATAACAATATAAATGTATCTCTTGCAGTTCTAGAAGTGATCCCCCTGAGCACAGCCAGTGTAATTCCTGAGTGCAGAGCCAGGGAAACCCCTGAGCATTGCCTGGTGTGATGAAAAATAGAAACAAACAAGCAAACAAAAAAAAAAACTCTACTTCTTTGTTCAGCTTCTAGAGAATGGTGTTTCTTGGCAAGTGTCCATAAATATTTCTGACCTCTACTCTTTTGGTCAAACCTTTTTCTTTGATTTTTGTACTTGATATCTTTTTGAGAAGGACTTTCTGATTTTATTTGAACTATTTGGGTTATCCAGCACAGTGTTCTCATTTATAGATATTTAACTATATATCTCTACATTGCCTTTCATATCTCTACTTTGCCTTTATACTACTTTTTCCATATAAAGAAATATATTCAACTATCCTAGGCATTTGAAATTGTTTACCTTTGTGAGGCACATTATTATCCCTGGCACAACTTGAGCGTATTACACAGGTACATTTGACTTCATTAGAAACTTCCAATATGATGTCTGCAAAAAAGTGTTAATTTACACAATGTATTAGTGTTATAAAGAGGTTAAAAATCAAGCTACACTTCTGAATCAGTCAGAATTTCTTTCCTACATATCAGTAAGGAAATTCATCATAAACTGGATCAAGGGAAAGGAAATTTATTAGTTAATATAAATAAAAGATCACTATCACTATCTTCCCGTTCATCATCTATTTGCTAGAGCGGGCACCAGTAACATCTCCATATGTCCTGTCTCATGCTAGTAGAACCCAAAGGCATCTGCTTGCTCCAGGAACATAAAGAGCCTCAAACCATTAAATCAGGTTGTAGGAATGACCTAATATAAATGTTACTGGTATTTGGCACATCAAACACGACACGAGCAGCTTGCCAGGCTTGCCATGCGGGTGGCATACTCTTGTAGTCACCTCTAAATAAAGCATTTATTGATGAACGGCATGGCTGCTAGCGTGCGAGCCAGGCTGTGATAGTCTGGTCTGCTGGGTGGAATTGTGACGAGAGGGAAGTCCGGATGTGGAAAATGGCAGCCCCATGGAGTACAGGGGGGGGGGGGTTGTCTGGCTTGTTGTGAGGCTCTGCTGGGGTGGCAGGCCAGGGCTAGAACCCGCCATGCCTCCCGAGCGCCTCATGAGAGGCTGGGCACAGGGGGAGCAAGTAGCAGCTCTGCCCCCATGTCTGAGAGTCTCTGGTTCAGCATACCTGGGCCGGATTTTAAAAAAAAAACTGATGTAGGGGGGGTGTCAATGATCCGGGCTGTGATAGTCTGGTCTGCTGGGTGGAGTTGTGACGAGAGGGAAGACTGGATGTGGAAAACTGCGGCCCCCATGGAGTAGGGGGTCGTCTGGCTTGTTGTGAGGCTCTGCTGGGGTGGCAGGCCAGGGCTAGAACCCGCTATGCCTCCCGAGAACCTCATGAGCGGCTGGGTTAGGACCGCCATTTTCAACATCTGGACTTCCCTCTCCTCACAACTCCACCCAGCAGATCAGACTATCACAGCCTGGATCGGATCATCCACACCCACCCTGCAGCAGTTTTTTTTTTTCAATTTCACCCAGGTATGCTGAACCAGAGACTCTCAGACATGGGGCAGAGCTGCTACTGCTCTCCCTGTGCCCAGCCGCTCATAAATAAAAAGGTCGAAGGTTAATTTTTACTTTTGGCATTTCTGAATTTATGGTTCAAGTGTTTTTGCCATTAATTATTTTTTTTCTTTTCATTGGATTTACCTCACTCATGGATTCCTGGTCATGTGGTGACCAGAGAAAGAGTGAGAGAGAGCACACTCCAAATCTAACATTCTCTCAGATTTTCAGCAAAGGCCTTACTGCTTTGAATTGTTGTCTGGATCACCTGCATAATCCTCTGAATTTATCATTGTGGCTAGAATTGGTCTTTGTCACATCTTCCATGCTTGATCTGAATTAGAAGCTTAACTTGAGCATGATGGTCTTAAAACAAGGGCAGCAGAATCCCACACAGAAACCAAATACTCTATCTAAGAGAATAAATAGATACTAGAGATTAATTCTGTAAATACCCACTCTAATGTTTTTAAGTTAAATGGAATTTTAGGATTAATTTTCCATGAGTAGGTAGTTCTCGTGCTCTCAGTTTGTGCTTTCCCACACTCTGGGAACCGTGCTAGAATGCTAGAATCAATTATACAACAGGTGATCACTTATCACTCTGTGGGGAGGCAGGCAACCAGAAATATGGTTTACAGCCATTGCAGTGCTATGGTGCTGTTCCCAGCTGCACATCCGACCACTTCATGTTAATAGCCTGAAAGTACTGATGGATACTTGCACCCCAGAAAATGGCAAATGTTTTGTATCAGGGCTTCCCCAAGCTAGAGAGTACTTGTTAAATATCAGTTCACTGCCATTAGGCAGCCAATAAAGAATGGTATTCTAAATAGTATTCCAATGTAATAATTTTAAGTTAATTTAGTCAATAATAACAACAGGAATTGAAAGAAAGGAGGAAACATCACTTTGTGCTTTGTTATCCCATATCTGACAAATGTAAGAGTTTGTTGTTGAGAAGAGATTTTGGACATTGTATTGGAGAAAATATTGAGTGTGTGGTTCAAGCTTTCAAATGATTGTAACTTTCATTTTCCTAGTAAAGAAAATATCATTTTCATAGAAATCCTCTCTTCTAAAATGGTGTGTGTCCAATCATGAACAATTTTGTGACTGTATCTCACAGTGATTTAATAGAAAACTAAATAAACATAAAACAACAGCATTCTATATCAGTCTATATCATGGTTGTTGATGCTTCAATACTGAATTTAGGAAAATATATACATGTAAACGATATACATTTTACTTCATGTAGAGTATGTTTCAGTAGATATGCTATAAAGACATAAAATGGTGTGTGTGTGTGTATTAGGGATAAAATCCAGGGCATAGCATAAGAAAAGCAAGTGCTTGACCATTGAGTTACACCCCTGACACCACTTTTCTTTCTAGTATCACTTGTATCACTTGTCTTCCCTTTGTTCATCGATTTGCTTGAGTGGGCACTAGTAGCATCTCCATATGTCCTGTCACATGCTAGTGTAGCCCAAGGGCATCTGCTTGCTCCAGGAACACGTAGAACCTCAAACCAATCCTTCAGGTCATGGAAATAAGGTTTATAACTGTTACTGGTTTTTCTTGGCATATTAAATAAAACCCGGGTAGCTTGCCAGGCTCTGCTGTGTGGGAAACTCTGGTTTCTCTTCAGATCATATAAATCTTTCGATCAAAAAGCAAAAACAAAAAAAAGAGAGAGTAGTTTTTTACCTTTTTGGTAAACTATTTTTTTCAAGATCAATGAAGATTTTATCTGCATACTAACTTTAATTTTTCACAAAAGACATACATGTTAAAATATTTCTCCACTGGATTTCCAACAAGAAGCTTGGCACATTTCACTGAACAATAAGATTCCAATTCTTGAAAAGCCATAAATGGGGGTTGTAGAGATAGTACAGTGGGTAGGGTATTTGCCTTGCACTCAAATCCACCACTGTCCCCAGTCATGAAAATATGAGCAAACTAAACGCAATGAGGGACCGGCTGCTAAGAGTACATAAGGCCTTGCACGTAGCCAAGCTGTGTTTAGTCTCTGGCACCACATATTGCTTTCTGAAACCCACCAGGTTCCCAAAACAAAACTAAACCTCTCAAGACCATATCATATTAAAACTGAGCCTTTCCCTTTGACTCCTATGGAACACTAGTGAACATTCAATGAGAATCTAGTAGCTCTCAATTTACATTCTCATACCTCCAGCTCTTAAGTTATTCTCAATTTATATATGTTCACATCAGGTAGCCAGTCAGTGCCTCTATGTGCTGCCATTTGTCCTCCAAACTAAGAGCAGACTGTGTTGGGGGAGCCGGGGTCCCCAGTGATATCAGGAAATGAGTTCCCTTCTATCTCTGGCAGGGAGTGGACAAAAACTCATAAGTCCAGCACAGTTCCAAAAGACTTTTACTAATTCAATAATAAAACAAGCTCTGCCACTATAATCCAAAATAAAGGGATTCCCCAGACCTCTAGCTCTTGTTCAGAACTTCAACTATGCGCCTGGGTTCAAGTCTCCCACTTTTGTGGGAAACTTTCTAGTAGCAAGATAAATTAATCCAAGAATAAGTCATATAAGTTTGATGTCTAAGATATTTTAAGTTTGGGATAAAGTTTTCTTTTTAATTTTCATAAATCACCTGAGATACACAGTTAGAAAACTGTTTGTGATTGGGTTTCAGTCATACAATGTTCCCTTCACCAGTGTACATTTCCTACTATCATTGTTTTTGGTTTTCTCCTTTTCCTCCTTCTCTGTCTCCTCCTCCTCCTCCTCCTCTTCCTGCTACTCCTCCTCCTTCTTTTTCTTTTTCTCCTCCTCTTCTTTTCCATTTTTGGCATTAGGGTTTGCACTACAGGTAATAAAATGTTGTCAAGTTTTCCCTTTACCTACTTTCAGTACTCAGTTCTTGAACAGAGTGATCATTTAGAACAATCATTGTCTTAGTGGTCCCTTCTCTATCCTAACTGTGATCCTGCCTCCTGCTGTGGCAAGCTTCCAACAGTGGACGAGGTTTTTTGGCCCTCCTTTCTGCTGTCCTTAGGTATTAGTCTCCTATCTAGGTGAGTTCAGTCATTCTGTATCTGTCCCTCTCCCTCTGACTCATTTCCCTCAGCATGATACTGTCCATGTCCATACATTGTAAGTGAATTTCATGGTTTCATTTTTTCTAATAGCTGCATAGTGTTTCATCCTGTAGATGGAACATAATTTCTTTTTTTTTAGTGATTAAACATGTATTTATTTTAGTTCAGTTAAAACATACATTGTTTCATTGAAACGGTGTAGCACTTTGCCAACAAATCATACTGAATTGTTTGCAGCACCCATCCCGCCACCAGTGCCCATCTCCCACCACCAACATAATTTCTTAATCCAGCCTTCTATTATCCTGTGCTTGAATTGTTTCCAGATTCTTGTTATTGTGAATAGTGTTGCAATGAACATAGAAGTGCAGATGGTGTTTCTGATGTGCGTTTTTGAGTCCCCAGGGAATATTCCTAGAAGTGTTGATGGGTCAAATGGAATGTCAGTTTCTGTTTTTATGAGGAATGCCCATTTTGTTTCCAGTCTGGACCAGTATGTATTCCCACCAACAATAAATAAGAGTCTCTTTCTCCCTGTATTGTGCCAGCACTCGTTGTTCTTGCTCTTTTTGAATTGTGCTAGTTTCTGTGGTGTGAGATGATGTCTCACTGTTGTTTGGATTTGCATCTCCCTAGTGATTAGTGATGTAGAGGATTTTTATGTGTCTTTTGGATATCTATATTTCTTCTTTGAAGAAGTTTTTATCAATTTATTATCCCCATTTATTTTATGGTTTTGGCTATTTTTCTTTTAAATTCCTACCAGTGACTTTTATATATTTGATATTAACCCCAATTCAGATGGGTATTGGTTAAATAAATTTTCCCATTCAATGGGCTCTTTGTATCTTGGTGACCATTTCTTTCAAGGTGCAAAATATTCTTATTTTAATGTGGCCCCATATGTTTATCTTTGCTTTCATTTGTCTGGTCAGTTGTGTTTCATCTTAGAGGATGCCTTAAGCTTCAGTATCATGGAGAGTTTTGACTTTTTTTCTTACATATACCTTATAGATTCAGGTCTGATATTAAGGTCCTTAATATATTTTGATCTGACTTTTCCTGACATTAGAGAGAGGTCTCCGTTCATTTATATCTTTTTGACTGTATCTGCCTAGCTTTACCAGCATCACATGTTGAAGAGAATTTTATTGCTCTGCTTCCTGTTTCTTATACCTTTATCAAAGATTAAGTGATAATATATTTGAGGGTCTGTGTCGGGTGCTAGTTCTATGTCATTGATTTATGGGTCTTCATTTATTCCAATGCCATGTTGTTTTAATTACTACTGTAGTACAGTTTGAAGTTGTAGAATTAATGAGTCCCATATTCTTTTTCCCAAAGTTTTCTTTTAGCTCTTCATGGGGGTTTATTAATCTATATGATTTTCAGATGTGCTTGATCTATTTATTTAAAAAATGTCATGGGGGCTGGAGCGATAGTCCAGCGGGTAGGGTGTTTGCCTTGCCAGCGGCCGGCTCATGCCGGCCTGGGTTCGATCCCCAGCATCCCATATGGTCCCCCGAGCCGCCAGGAGTGATTCCTGAGTGCAGAGCCAGGAGAAACCCCTGAGCATTGCCGAGTGTGACCCAAAAAGCAAAAAAAAAAAAAAAAAAAACCAAAAAAAATGTCATGGGTATCCTTATAGGGATTGCACTGAATCTGTATAATGCTTTGGGAAGTATAGCAATTTTGACAATTTTAATTCTACAATCCATGAGCAAGGGATATGTCTCTATTTATTCATTAACTATTTTATCTCTGAAGTTGTGTTTTGAGGTTCTCTTTGTATATGTTCTTCAATCTAGTTAACTCTGAAGTGTTTTATTTTTTAGGCAAAATTGTGAACACGATTTTTTAAAGATTATCTCTTTCTGCTCTTTCATTGTTGATATATATGGGCTTTGGTTATTGATTTTATAACATGTCACTCTAATATACAGCCATTGTTTATAGGAGCTTTTGGGTAATGTCTTTAGGATTTTATAAGTATAATGTCATGTCATCTGCAAATAGTGAAAGCTAGACTTCTTCCTTTCCTATCTGAATGCCCTTGATATACTATACTCTATTGAATAGAAGTGGTGAGAGGGGGCAACCTTGTCTTGTGCCTGATATTACAGGGAAGGCTTTTTTTTTTACTGACTATGAGAGTGGTTTGTGGTAGATGGATTTAACTAGGTTGAAGAAAGATTCTTTAGCTCCCATTTTGTTGAGAGTTTTTATCATGATTGGGTGATGAATCGTCCAACTGCTTTCTCTGCATCTGTTGATATGATCATGTGGTTTTATATTTTCTTTTATTGATATGATATATTATGTTGATTGATTTGCAAATATTAAGCCATCCTTTCACCCTGGAATGAATCCTACTTGGTAGTATGATATTTTTGATAAGTTGTTTGATTCCATTTTTAATATATTTTGAGGATCTTTGCATCTGTATTCATCAGGAATATTGGCCTATAATTCTCTTTTTTGTGGCATCTGTCCGGTTTGGTTATTAGGGTGATATTTGCCTCATAGAAACTGTTTGGGATTGTTTATATTTCTTTAATTTCCTGGAAAATCTTGGAAAGGATTGACAGTAGTTCCTTTTTAAAGATTTGGAAGAATTCACTAGTGAATCTATCTAGGACTGGCCTTTTGTTTTTGGGAAGACTTTAGATTACTACTTCAATTTCACTGACTGAGATAGATCTTTTCAGGTTTACCATTTCTCCTTGTTTCAGCCTTGGGAGTTTACAGGAGTCCAGAAATTTATTCATTTTTTAATATTCTCTTATTTTTCTTTTTTTTTTATTAATTTTTTTATTTTTACAATTACAAAGATATACAATTAAAAAAGTTCATATTTGGGTTTTGGTCGTACAGTGTAGCAGCACCCATCCCGCCACCAGTGCCCATCTCCCACCACCAACGCTCCCCGGTTCCCTCCCCCTCCCCCAGCCCTCCTCCATGGCAGGTTCTTTATTTCTTTCCATTGTTGCATATAGATTCTCAAACTAATCTTAGATCCTTTGAATTTTTGTGATTTTTTGTGATGATCTATTAGGATTCTCTCTCTTTCCTTGTGAGTTTTGCTAGTGGTTTATAGATCTTATTTATTTTCTCAAAGAAACAGCTTTTGATATTTTGGATTGGTCTTTGGGATTCCAGCTTGTTAATTTATGCTTTATATTTTACGATTTCCTTCCTCCTTCCTGATTTGGTCTCCTTCTGTTGATAATTTTCTAAATCTAAAGCTGAGAAGTTGTTATTTATGTGGGCACTTTCTATCTCCTTGATGAATGCTTGCAGAGCTATAACATTTCCTCTTAACACTGCTTTTCCCATGCCCCCAAATTTGCAGCTAATATATTCTTTCTCATGCTTCAGAAATATTTTGATTTCTTCTCTAAGCCACTGGTTGTTCAGTAGCAAGCTGTTTAATTTCCAGTGTTTAATTTGATTCTTCATTTCTGAATCTGATTAATTTTTATATTCAGTGCAACATGGGCTGATAGTTGATACAATTTCTTTCTTTTTTTAATTAAATCACCATGAGACAATTACAAGGCTGTTCATGATTGGGTATCAGTCATAGTGTTCCAATGCCCATCGCTCCAACAGTGCGCATTTCCCAACAATAACGTCCCCAGTTTCCCTCTCTACCCACACATCCTGCCTCTATGGTAGATACTTTTTGTCTCTCTCCATTTGTGCTTTGTGGTTTGCAATACTGACATCTATATCCCGTTACCTACTTTCAATACTCAGTTCTAATCTAGCATTACAATTTTCTTTTTTTTTTAAAGTATTTTATTATACTACCGTGAGATATACAAATAAAAAGATATACAAATAAAAAGTTCATGTTTGGGTTTTGGTCACACAGTGTTTCAGCACCAGTACCTCCACCAGTGCCCATCTCCATACAAATAAAAAGATATACAATTAAAAAGTTCATGTTTGGGTTTTGGTCATAGAGTGTTTCAGCACCCGTCCCTCCACCAGTGCCCATCTCCCACCAACAACATCCCCGGTTCCCTCCCCCTTCCCCAGCCCTGCTCCATGGCAGGTTCTTTATTTCTTTTGCCTTTCTCTCTCTTTCTCTTTTCCTTCCCTTCTAGACTATGGATTACAGAACATACATTAAAAGGTTGTCATGTGAATCCTTTTGCCTCTATTTCATGCTCAGTTCTAGGTTGGCATTAGTACCCTCGACTATTATTAGCACCCTGTTCCATTTTCTATCTTTCCTAAACTCTGACTCCCACACGTTTGTAATAATTTCCACCTTTGACAAGACCTCCCGATATATGCTTCACTTGACCTTGGATATTGGTATCATAATATGTACATATATATTTATGCCATGCAAATAAATGCAGTCATTCTGTATCTGTCTCTCTCCTTCTGGTTAATTTCGCTCAACATAATCTTCTCCATGTCCATCCATTTATAGGCAAATTTTATAACTTCATTTTTCCTAACAGCTGCATAGTATTCCATTGTGTAGATGTACCAAAGCTTCTTTATCCAGTCATCGATTTTCGGGCACTCTGGTTGCTTCCAGATTCTGGCTATTGTGAATAATGCTATGAACATAAAGGTAGGGATGGTGTTTCCGCTGTGTATTTTTGGTTTCCCAGAGTAGATTCCTAGGAGTGGTATGGCTGGGTCAAATGGGAGTTCAATTTCTAGTCTTTGGAGGAAAGTCCATATTGTTTTCCAGAAAGGCTGTACCAGCCGGCATTCCCACCAACAATGGATGAGTGTCCCCTTTTCCCCACATCCACGCCAGCACTTGTTGTTCTTGCTCTTTTGAATATGTGCCAATCTCTGTGGTGTAAAGTGGTATCTCATTGTTGTTTTGATTTGCATCTCTCTGATGATTAGTGATGATGAGCATTTTTTCATATGTTTTTTGGCCATTCGAATTTCTTCAGCTTCTACGAGGCACATATCACCCAGATACCCAAAGCAGGCAGAGACAACACAAAGAAAGAAAACTACAGACCAATCTCCCTGATGAACACGGATGCTAAGATCTTCAACAAAATACTAGCAAACAGAATCCAAAGACTCATCAAGAAGATTATACATCATGACCAAGTAGGATTCATCCCGGGAATGCAAGGATGGTTCAACATTCGCAAGTCAATCAACATAATACATCATATCAATAAAAGAAAAAATAAAAACCATATGATCCTTTCAATAGACGCAGAAAAAAGCATTTGACAAGATCCAGCACCCGTTCATGATTAAAACGCTCCAGAAAATGGGAATTGAAGGGACTTTCCTCAAGATAGTTACAGCCATCTACCAAAAGCCCACAGCAAGCATCATTCTAAATGGGGAAAAGTTGAAAGCCTTCCCCTGAGATCAGGGACAAGACAAGGTTGCCCCCTCTCACCTCTTTTTATTCAATATAGTACTGGAAGTACTTGCCATAGCAATCAGAGAAGAAAAGGACATCAAGGGCATCCAGATAGGCAAGGAAGAAGTCAAGCTATCATTATTTGCAGATGACATGATATTATACCTAGAGAACCCTAAACTCTCTACCAAAAAACTCCTAGAAACAATAGACGCATATAGTAGAGTGGCAGGATACAAAATCAACACCCAAAAGTCAGTGGCTTTCCTATATACAAATAACGAAAGAGAAGAAAAGGATATTAAGGAAACTATTCCATTCACAATTGTGCCACAGAAAATCAAATACCTAGGAATCAACTTACCCAAGTATGTAAAGGACCTGTACAAAGAAAACTACAAGACGCTACTCCAAAAGATAAAAGAGGACACAAGGAAATGGAAACACGTTCCCTGTTCATGGATGGGGAGAATCAACATTGTCAAAATGGTAATACTCCCTAGAGCTCTGTACAGATTCAATGCAGTCCCTATGAGGATACCGATGACATTCTTCAAAGAAATTGACCAAACGCTCCTGAAATTTGTATGGAACATAAACCCCCAAGGATAGCTAAAGCAATCCTCGGGAAAAAAGAAGATGGGAGGCATCACCTTTCCCTACTTCAAACTGTACTACAAGGCAGTAGTAATTAAAACAGCATGGTATTGGAATAAAAACAGACCTGTGGACCTATGGAATAGAATTCAGTATCCTGACACCCAACCTCAAACACATGATCATTTAATCTTTGATAAAGGTGCAATGAGTCTAAAATGGAGTAAGGAAAGCCTCTTCAACAAGTGGTGTTGGGAAAACTGGGCAGCAACATGTAAAAAAAATGAATTTGGACCTGTGTCTAACACCATGCACAAAAATCAGATCAAAATGGATTAAAGATCTCAATATCAGACTTGAATCCATAAAGTACATTGAAGAAAATATAGGAAAAACCCTCCACGACATTGAAGCTAAAGGCATCTTCAAAGGTGAAACATCACTAACAAAGCAACTAGAAGAAAAGATAAACATATGGGACTACATGAAACTAAAAAGCTTCTGCACCTCAAAAGAAACAGTGACTAAGATACAAAAAGCAGTCCACAGAATGGGAAAGAATATTCACCCAATACCCATCTGATAAGGGGTTAATATCCAGGATATATCAGGCACTGGTAGAACTTTACAAGAAGAAAACAAACAACCCCATCAAATAATGGGGGAGAAGAAATGAACAATTTTCAACTATTATCGTCAAACTGTTCCCTTGTCTAGCTTGTCTACCCTCCTGGTTCTACATTTCAGTACTGATTTTATTAAATCCACCAGTCTTCAGCCAGTCTAAGAACAGAGGCTTGACGTTCAAAATTACCTGTGAGCCTGGGCTGACAGTACTTGTTCTGATGCTATTGCTCTGATGCCAGGTAATTAATTTGGCCACCATATCCAACATAAGAACATAAAAACTACTAAAATATCAAGTGTAACTATAGGTCCATATTTTAAATTCACCAGAACCTACACAGGTATTTTATTTTAAAAATACAATTTGTTGGGGCTGGGGTCAGAGGACAACAGAAAGGCCATTTGTCTTTCAAGTGGCTGACCCAAGTTCAATTGTTCAATCCTATATGTTCCTCTGAGCACCACCAGGAGTGATAGTCCAGAGTGCAGAGCCTGGCATAATCCCTGAGCACCATTGGGTGTGTCCCAGAAAGCACATTCAGATTTGAAGGAAAGATACACAATCATGGATAAGCAACAACTCAGGAAATTCGTAGATCCAAAACTAACTTTAAAAAGAAGGACTGGAGATAAGACAAACTCCAAAATTGCAGCAAACTTATTCAGAAAGATGACACAAAATTCTATGACAATAATCTAATAATCTATCTCAATTTGAGGCCTCCTGTGCCTAAATTCATCATTAAAAGACAGAGTGGCAAAATGTATTAAAAACATAATTCAACCTTCCACTGTGTACAAGAAACACAGAAACACATCTGAATAATCAGAGCAAACACAGACTCAAAGTCAAAGGCTGGAAGACAATTCTCCACACAAACAACACTTACAAAAAGGTCAGTGTGGCCATATTACTATCTGACAACATTGACTTCTGGCTGAAAAAGTTTAGAAGGAACAGTGAAGTCATTTCTTAATAATTAAGGAATATGTATATCAGGAAGAAATTACACTCCTAAACATATATGCAGCCAACGAGGACCATCAAAGTACTTAAAACAACTGCTAAAAGACTTCAAAGAAGACATTGACAGTAACAGCATTGTAGTTGGAGACTTCAACACTGCTCTATCAACTCTTGATAGATTGACAAAACTGAAACTCACCCCGGAAAACCTAGTCTTTAAGGGAGAAGTGGAAGAAACAGGACTGGTAGATATATACAGTGCTTTTCAGGCTGAAAAGGCAAATGAATGAATGAATGAATGAATAAAAATAAATAAATGAATAAATAAATAGAAAAATAAATAAATGGAGTGATAAGTAAATAAATAAATGTGGCTTGTTCTCATTCCTCCTGTGCCAAAACCCTCCCTCAAGACATGTTTTATTCCATTTCTTTTCTTCATGAAACCATTTGAAGATTAGAAGATGATTTTCTCTTCTTAACTTCAATGTCATAACTTCTTGTGTAATTTCATGTCATTTGTCTTTTAGGACATTGGCTCAAAGGCCTCACTGATATGGACAAATATTTGTTATCAAGACCCCCACTAGCAGTTCACTGCCATCCACATGCTTTTTTCATTTCAATTTTCAAAGGAAAAATTTCTTTAAGTTATTTGTACTATAATTATTCTCTTTTTCCAAAGTATGGTGAGAAAAAATTTATGGTTAGAATAAAGATGCACACTTCAGTTTCAAATGCAGGTCTAGTTTCTTGATTTTGGTTACATTTTTATGGAGTTCTGGGTAGATCTGGGGGTTGTTTTTGTCTCCAGAGACTCTGGAGTAGTGGATATTTGTCACCTTAGGGGATAAAATGAAAGTAAAATCTTGAGGGGATTTAGCCTTTGTTTTATGTACTTTGAGATAGCACATTGTCGTTTACATATGACTTCAGTGTAAACATTGGTGCTGGCACCAAGGGTTTAAGATGTTTTTCAAAAATGTTAAAAATACCATTGCTTGTGGAGTGGTTCAATAGTATGTAGCTAACTCTGTGAAATAGTTTAAAAGCTTTTGGTTAGTAATGCACAAGTTTTTCAGAAGTGAGAAATAATGGTACAGACCTTTATTTTTGGAGTCATAAATCTAGGTTGAAATTCTAGCTTTGGTATTCACTAATGGTGTGAACTTCTGTTTTTCATTTAAATTCTGGGTCTCAGATTTTTCAATTGTTTAGTGAACATACATACTGAAGCTATCTCACATACAGTTACAGTTTTGAAATAAATGGTCATAGCAGCATATTTTTCTTGTCCTCAACAAGTATCACTCACTGCCTTTCTTTGAGAGAGAGAGACAAAACAGGGGAAACTCTGAGAAAATTAACACATCGAACTAGTAAAGATATATAAAATTTTTATCTCTTTTGGGCAGAATTGATGGCACTAATCAGTCATGATACATTTTTATCTACCCGATCCATGAGCGTAATTAATATATCCTACAAAGTTCTGGAATGTTCAAACCACAAAAGAGTTTCTCGAAGGTGAATGTATGCCAGACTAAATGTAAATATACTTAATGTTGGATGGTAGAATTTTGACCTTGGTTGTCATCTCTCTGTGTTTAAATGTTTTCATCATGCAATGAAACAAATTAAAGAGGGCTCTGCTTCAAAGAAAAGAAATAATCCAAACCATGGAAGACTTGAAAATGGGTCTTCTCATTTAATGCTTGAATCTCTTCAACAGAAAACTGGATGGCTCTGCTTGAACAAATTTTATTATTAACAGTATACCATTCATAAGACAATATATTTTATTTCTGAACACCTGTAATGCTAGGAAATCCTCTATGTTTGGTCAATCTCAAAGTCTTGTGCTAAAACATTATTTTGGTGTTAAAATAAATTTCTTCTGTTTTTGTTTTTACTCTTTGGTGCTGAGAATTTAATCCAGGACTCCACATGTGCAATACGTGCATACACAGCTGAGTCAGATCCTCAATCCTTGCATTTCATGTTTTTCTTTTTTATTCACTTGATCACTTGACTTCCCATAGATCATCAATTACTCGAGCAGGCACCAGTAACATCTCAATATGTCCTGTCACATGCAAGATAGCCCAAGGGGCATCTTCCCACTCCAGGAACATAAAGAGCCTCAAACCATTCCATCTATTACTGGTATTTGGCATATCAAATATGACACGGGTAGCTTGCCAGGCTCTGCCGTGCGGGTGGGATAATCTTCTAGTCACCTCAAGACTCAAGCATTTATTGATGAACCGCGACGGTCACAACAGCCTTGCGGCTGTCTGCGGCTGGATCTCATGCATGTAAGATATATGCTTTCAGGGCTGGAGCAATAGTCCAGCGGGTAGGGTGTTTGCCTTGCATGCGGCTGGCCCATACGGGCCCGGGTTCGATCCCGGCATCCCATATGGTCGCCTGAGCACCGCCAGGAGTAATTCCTGAGTGCAGAGCCAGAAGTAAAATTTATTTTACCACCATGAGATATACAATTACATAGCTGTTCATTATTGGGTTTCAGTCATAGTTTTCCACATCCATCCCTCCACCAGTGCACATTTCCCACCACCAGTGTCCAGATTCCCTCCCTTCCCCCAGTCTGCCTCTATGACAGGCACTTTCCCTCTTCTCTCTCTCTCTCTCTCTCTATCTCCCTTCTCTTACATATTATAGCTTGCAATACATACACTTAGAGGTTATCATGTATATCCCTTTACATATGTTCAATCTTGCATTTCTTTTTTTAACCTAAATTTTATTTAGCTACAATTGAAATATGACATTGTATTTAGCTAAGATATACAACAAATGACCTTTATATAGGCATGTAGTATCTATTACACACATACACAAGTTATGTATTTTTGATGAGAACTTTTAATATATATATTCTCTTAGATCTTTTCAAGGACAGGCCCTGAGAATACAGTAGATAGGTTCTTGCCTTGTATGAAATCTTTCAATTTCAATGATTGGCATCCCTTATGGGCCCTGAATTCAACCAGGAATAACTCTAGTGCAGAGACAGGAGTAACTCCTGAACATCACAGGGTATGACCTTTTACCTGATACCCCTCTCCTTGAAACTTTCAAGGACAGAGATGGGGAAAATTTCAAGGATTGGGTAGGGCTCTTGTTTGCATTCAGCTAAATGGGGTTTTATCTCTGGTACCATATATGGTTCTTTGAAACTATCATGAGTTATCCTGAGTGCAACCGGGAGTACATCCTGAACCAGGTGTGGTCCCAAAAGAAACAAAAAAATAAATACAATAAAATAAAGTTTCTTTTTCTTATTTTGATTTTTGGGTCACAACTAGTGTTGCTCAGGGGTAATCCCGTATCTGCACTCAGAGATCAATCCTTGTGGTGTTTGGGGATTATGTGGGATGATGGCCAGGACCGAACCCAGTCAGTAATGTGCAAATCAAGCACTCTACCTGCTGTGTTATCTCTCCAGCTACTTAAACAGACAACTTTTCAAGGATAATACAGTATTGTTAGCTATAGTCACTAGGCTAAACATAATAGCTTCAGAAGTTATTTACAATTGAAAAGTTGTTTCACCCCTTCCTTGCAATAATCTACCCCTGATTAAAAAACCCAATCTGTTCTCTAAGCATGAGTTCAGCGTTTTATGGATTTGATATATGATATCAAAGAGCATTATAATTTTGTGACATTATTTTTATCATAATGACTCCATGATTTATTCATATTTAAAATAAAATAATTTTCACCTCTTTATGGTTTAATAATATTCCATTGTTTTCTTTATCATTTCATCTCTTCATGGATACTTTATTTGCTTCCCAAGTCTTGACTATGACAACATTGTTTGAAATATTATTAATTTGTTTTCTTCAGATAAATATCCAGAAGTAGAATAGCTAGATCATATGGTTGTTTAAGTTTTCATTTTTCTGAGTACTCTCATACTTTTTTAGAACCAACAATTCACAAGTGTTTTCCTTCTTACCAACATATGTTATTTCTTATCTTTTTGGCAATACTTATTCTAACAGGTATGAGGCAATATGGTGGTTTGATTTGCATTTTTATGGTGGTTAGCATTATTTGAAAATATTTTATTTTAACTGATGATGTAAACATTTTCTAAGAATATGTCTTAGAAAAATTACCTGTCGAGTTCCTCTTTTTTTTTCTTTTTTGGGTCACACCAAAAATGCTTTGTTAGTGGTTACTCATGACTCTGCACTCTGGAATTATTCCTGGCGGTGCTCAGGGAACCATATGGGATATTGGCGATCAAACCCTACCTGCTGGATTATCGCTCTGGTCCCTACTCTGCTCATTTGTAACTGGATATTTCTCTATTGAATTTTGTAAGTTTGTTTTGGACATGAACCCCACATTAACTATAAAAATCACAAATATTTTATCCCATCCTTTTTGTTGCTTTTTATTTTGGGTTAATGATATCTTTTGTTCTATAGAGACTTTTGGTTTGATGTAGTTCCATTAATGTATCTTCACTCTTATTCACTTTTTTTTTGTTTGGGGGCCATATCTGGCAGAGCTCAGGGTATATTTCTGGTTATGAGCTTAGGAATCACTCCTGGCAAGGATCCAGGGACCACATGGTTGCTTAGAATTAAACTTGGATTGACTGGGTGCAAGGCAAGTTCCCTACCTGCTGTACTTTCTTCCAGGCCTCCATATTTTCACTTTTGTTGTCTCAACTGTTTTTCTTCGAGGTATAACCAGTGAAAGTTATAGGGTCAGTTATTCTAAATCCCTCTGTTTGTACACCAGAAAAAATGAACTGTTTTTATGGCTATAGGCTGCTAGTCAGAGCAATAATGAAGTCCAAAACATTTTATTGTTCATGAGGGTGAAGATGTAGCTGGGAAGTGAGGAGGCATGAATGAGAAGCTTATCCATTACAAAGTTCTTACCAACAGTAGGACAGAATCACAGGCTTTCTACAGGTAACCTGAAAATGAAATTATTTCCAAACTCATAATTTTCATTTTTTCCCCCTCAAATGTCTCAGAAGTAACTTTTTCAATTATTAAAATCTGTAGGAGAAAATGATAATTACACTTTCAAAGGTTTCCTTTATTTCAACATTTTTATTCTTGACATTGTTCTTTCAGAGTTCAAAAATTGATAAAGGAATGCTTGAAAACTCATGCTTGAAAGAAATGCAATTAAAATTCAGGTCTATTAAAAACTAGTGTATGAGAGGAGTTACAACTTCAAATAATACTAAATTTTTAATGCAATGAATCAACTCTGCCTCCTGTTTGAATGCCCAAAGAAATGAACATGTATTTTGTTTTTCTGTTTGTTTGTTTGTTTGTTTGTTAGTTTGTTTTAGTTATACTTAGTAGTGCCTGGCTAAGTATATTTGGCTTTGTGTCATTTGGCTTTGTGTCTAGGGTCAATCCTGGAGGGCTTGGTCTTGATCTAGAGTTGGTGGCAATTTAGGCCAGTACCTACCTACTCTACTAGTTCTAAACCTAGTTGAAACCTTGTCTTTTATGAGAACATGAAAGGAACTGGAGAAGTCTTCATTAGTGGGTAAGTCAAGAGTAAAAGACAAATAATAAATGATCTCCTTCACATTTTGGGTGTAGAGTAGCAAAGAAAGAGAAAAGGAACCAACATAAACAAAGCCATAAACTCAGAGTGCTGGAGCTGTGTTTACTGGAGTTGTGGAGGGAGGGTAGCAGGAAAAGGATGTGCAGTGACATTGGTGTGCATTGGTACTAGGTGTTTGTGTAGTAGTAACAAATACTTACAAGTATATGTTACTTAAAATTGTACCCCCTAAGTCTGACCATCTTGTAGGTGCGCAGCCAAGTGATCTTTTGACATCCCGTGGGATCCAGTTGGTAATGGCTCTAGTCCAGCAGTCATCTCCAAATCACATTACATGTCCAGCCCATCTGATTTTCGATA